>BQNB010060641.1:881-36837 GCA_026074375.1 Tanacetum coccineum
CGATTGAAGATCGTTTCTTGCATTAAGACTTGAAAGTATATCGAGAAGGGTTGTGAGCTATTCTTAGCTCAAGTAACTAAGCAATAATCGAAGGAGAAGCGATTAAAAGATGTTCCAGTTATCAGAGATTTTCTTGTGGTATTTCCTGAAGAATTACCTGGACTTCCTCCACCCAGGCAAGTTGAATTCCGTATTGATCTTATTCCCGGTGCTGCACCTGTGGCGTGTGCGCTATATCATTTAGCACCATCCGAAATGAAGGAGTTGTCCGAGCAACTGCAAGAGTTGTCGAAGAAATGTTTTATTCGACCGAGCTCGTCACCGTGGGGAGCTCCGGTATTGTTTGTGAAGAAGAAGGATGGATCATTTCGAATGTGCATTGATTACCAAGAACTGAACAAGTTGACGATCAAGAATCGACATCCATTACCAAGGATTGATGACTTATTTGATCAGCTGCAAGGTTCTAGTGTTTATTCGAAGATTGATTTACAGTCTGGTTATCATCAACTTCGTATCCGCGAGGAAGACATTCCAATTACAGCGTTTAGAACTCGTTATGGACATTATGAGTTTCAAGTAATGCCTTTTGGACTGACTAATGCACCTGCAGTATTCATGGATTTGATGAATCGCGTGTGCAAGCTGTATCTTGATAAGTTCGTGATTGTACTCATTGATGACATTCTGATTTACTCCAAAAATAAAGAAGAACATGGTGAACATTTAAAGACTATCTTGAATTTGCTAAGGAGCGAAAAGTTGTACGCTAAGTTTTTGAAATGTGATTTTTGGCTTGATTTTGTGCAATTCCTTGGCCATGTGATTGATAGTAGTGGAGTTCATGTTGATCCTGCGAAGATCAAATCCATTAAAAATTGGGCTGCACCGGCTACACCAACGGAAGTACAATAATTTTTGGGTTTGGCAAGTTATTATCAAAGGTTTATTAAGGATTTTTCTCTAATATCCAAACCATTAACTAAACTCACTCAGAAAAATAAGCCGTATGTGTGGGGCGATGACGAAGAGGAGGCATTTCAAACATTGAAGCTGAAATTATGTAGTGCGCCAATATTATCACTACCCGGAGGAAGCGAAGACTTTGTTGTGTATTGTGATGCGTCCCTTAAAGGATTTGGAGCTGTTTTGATGTAACGAGAAAAAGGTGATTGCGTACGCCTCTAGGCAACTTAGAAAGAATAAAGAAAATTATACGACCTATGACTTGGAATTGGGAGCGGTGGTTTTTGCTCTTCAACTATGAAGACATTATTTGTACGGCACTAAGTGTACAGTAAACACCAATCACAAAAGCCTACAATATATTTTGGATCAAAAAGAACTAAATATGAGGCAGTGTAGATAGATTGAACTTCTGAGTGATTACGATTGTGTTATTCGTTATCACCCGGTAAAGGCGAATGTTGTCGCTGATGCGTTGAGTAGGAAGGATAGGGAACCGATTCGAGTGCGTGCTTTAGTGGTGACGGTACATAACAATTTACCGGAACAAATTCGGAATGCACAAGTTGAAGTGTGCAAGGAGGAAAATATTGGTGCCGAAGGATTTCTTGGCGAAGGGGAGCCATTTGAAGTTAGATCCGATGGTATGAAATGTCTGAAAAGACGAGTATGGTTACCATTATTTGGAGGATTGAGAGGTCTAATCATGTTGGAATCTCATAAATCAAAATATTCCATTCATCCTGGGTCGGATAAAATGTACCATGATTTGAGAAAGTTATAATGGTGGCCGAATATAAAAGCTGCCATTGCAACATATGTCAGTAAGTGCTTGACATGTGCTAAAGTCAAGGTTGAACACCAAAAGCCGTCAGGATTACTTTAGCGACCAGAAATTCATGTTTGGAAATGGGAGAGAATTACAATGGATTTCATTATAAAGCTTCCAAGAACACCATTTGGATATGATTCAATTTAGGTCATTGTTGATCGATTGACTAAATCCGCTCACTTTATTCCGATGAATGAGAAGTATAAACTGGAGAGGCTTACTCGATTGTATTTGAAGGAGATTGTTTGTAGGCACGGGGTGCCCGTGTCGATTATTTCGGACTGAGACCCTCGTTTCGCATCAAGGTTTTGGAGATCTCTTCAAAAGTCATTAGGAATGAATTTAGATATGAGCACTGCTTACCATCCTGAAACTGATGGTCAGAGTGAAAGAATGATACAAACATTAGAAGACATGTTGCGTGCTTGCGTGATTGACTTTGGTAGTGGCTGAGATAAGCACTTACCTTTTGCTAAATTATCATACAATAATAGTTATCACGCTAGTATTAAAGCCGCACCTTTTGAAGCTCTATACGAAAGAAAATGTAGATCGCCTGTATGTTGGAGTGAGGTTGGAGATGCCTAACTCACAGGACCAAAAATGATTCGCGAACAGAGATGATTGTGCAAATCAAGAACCAATTATTGGCTGCTCGTAGTAGACAGAAAAGTTATGCGGATGTGAGACGTAAGCCTTTGGAGTTCAAAGTGGGTGACAAATTTATGCTGAAAGTATCAATGTGGAAAGGTGTTGTTCGATTTGGAAAACGTAGGAAATTAAGTCCCCGTTATATTGGACCATTCAAGATTCTATCAAGAGTGGGTCCGGTGGTATATAAACTAGAATTACCCCGAGAGCTTCAAGGAATACACAATACATTCCATGTTTCAAACTTGAAGAAATGTTTATCGGATGGAGATCTTATTATTCCTCTTGACGAAGTAAAGATCGACGAGAAATTACATTTCATCGAATAACCTATCGAAATCATGGATAGGGAAGTAAAGCAACTTAAGCAAAGTCGGATCCCTATAGTCAAAGTTCGATGGAATTCGAGTCATTGGACCGAATATACTTGGGAATGTGTGGACAGATGGTAGAAGAAATACCCACATCTCTTGATTTTAATAAGAACGTCGGGCGACAAGATGAATTGATCTTCAGGGACGAAGATCCCTTTTTAAGGGGGAATACTCAATTACCTATGGTCTACAAAGCACTAACGGGCAGAGAACCCGGTCGTGTGTAGTGTAGGATTGATAAATCTGAGGCCGTCACAAGAGCTAAGTGTATAAGTTGCAATTTGAAAGTGTCACAAATTAAACAAGTTTTAATATGATTAAGCAGGATTAAAACTGAATTAAATACGAAATTAAAATTACGAGACTTGATCAGAGATAAGAGAGTACTAGCATAGTTATTCCTTTGTTATAGTTATGATTAATGTTTCCTAGTGCAATGTCTACCTATCGTTTACGGTGGTTCTAATATCAACAGGTTCAATTGGGCGTCAAACCTGTTCTATGCATCTGTGACAATCCGTCAATTTCAGGTCGTTATTTTATTCTCGAGTATTAATTATAATTTTCATTTTTATGTTGAGATATGAACTCACGGCTAACCGGGAGAATTAGGGCTTGCATTTGTAAATTACGCGACGTTTACAAAGAACCGACGAATCCTACGTTAAACATCGACGTTTATATTTCCAAAATGCCGTAGAAATAATTTTGTTGCATTCGTTTTATTTTGTGAGTTTTCATAAACAAACGTCGACATTTAAAATTTTATTTGTCGTAAATAATAATTTCGTATTTTATTACGAATGGAAATTTAAAATATTTATTTTTGACGTTTTGCGAGTCGACGTTTGACCGCGCATTCGTTAATCGTTTCGAGCATCGTAAAAATATACGACGCGACTCGTTATTATTTTTTTAAAGATTTTAAACATATATTTTTTTTCTTTTAAATGTCGTCATTTTGTTCCTTGTCTTGAGCCGGATTCGTGTTTTAAAATGTACACATTTTATTAAATGTTTTAAACCAAGAAAAAGATGACGGAAATAAAAATGGTCTCGAAAGTTTAATCCCGAGCCACGGTAGTTGGTTTTTATTTAAGCAAAAGTGTGGCGTGTCAAAAATATAAAAGAGAAAGGAGGGGAGGACTATTTTTGCCAAAAGCTCAAAATAGGGAAGTATATAAACATATTTCCTTCCATTTCATTTCATTTCTAACAAAACAAAAAGGTGTAAGTGTGTGTGTTCTTATGGCCGGCCACCATGACACCGGAATCCGCCGCCGGAAAAGTTTTCCGGTGACCGGAAACCGCCGTGTCGCCGGAAAACGTCACATGCACAATGACCAACTTATATTTTCCGAATCCTCTCGTCATTTCCTACGTATCTATCCAATAAAATCACACATGCAATGAATATTTTTGGAGTAAAGACTAAGCTTGGATTTGAAGTCTACATCAAGTCTTGTTGTTTATTGTTGATCATTTGATCATTTTCTACACATTCCTTGTGGTAAAAATCTCATGAGTTATGCTTATGTTTTCTTTTGATTTCCAAGTGTATATGTACATGCATGATATATGATGATCAAGGATTAAAATGGGATTTGTGTGTATGAATCTAGATTTAAAACTAGCTAAAATAGTCATCTAAACAAGTGAAATGATCATAAAATTTATAGGCTGTGATGAACAGTAGGTTTCGTGATTTTGAGTAAGTTGGATGATGGATTTGATTACACTAGGTTGTAGATAATTGTTTTATGAACAAGTGGCAAATTGGATGATTTCTAGAAAGTGAATATTGAGTGAGATATGGTCAAAATACTAAAACTAGTGGATTCTGACCTTGCTGTACAGATGGTATAAAAAGTCACATTTACGTACTGAGTTGGTTAAAAAGTTAAAACTATGAGACCTAGATAAAATCATGTAGGTTCTGAATCAATTGGATGGTTAACCAACTATTTACGGTTTGTAAATGGCGTCAAAAACGGTAAAAGTGAGATTTCAGTCCGAATTTGTAACTTGACCTTTGTGTAGTAAATTGATCATATGTATAAGTATACTTAAATTAAGTATAAAAATGGTTTTGGATCTGTAATTTACACTCAAATATGAAACTAAGGATATAAATATGTCCATCATATCATTTACGGTTTATAAATTACGGCTACTTTTGTAACATAGAAGTATATAAAAATTTACGAACACTATATTTGGTAAGACGGTTTTACGACTAAAACCCGAGGTGGTAGGACCCACTTCTTGGGAGTTTTTAAGGGTTAACATACTGATAATAAGCATATCCCGACCTCGAGAACCCAAAAATTATTAATAAGAGTCATATATAAGCCAAAATGAGCCATAAGGCCTTATGTACCAAAAAGGACTTATTAGACTTGACTTCAGGTCAAACCCACTTGGGCCTAACTAATGGGCTAGGACCTGGTCTTTGAGTGATAATATGAACATAATAACTTAATTGGCTTGCTAAATGGGCCTATTGGGCTTTTTGGACAAATTTGAGTAATATGAGTAAAAATGGGCTAATAATAAAACAAGTTAAAAACCTAGAAAACTTTAAAGTGTGAAATAATTATATTTCAAGAGCATGATCATCATATAAACTACATGTATACATATACTTATTTAATTTATGATTTATCGTTAAATTTTTATCGACTAGAAACCTAAGACCCGTTACGACTTGTATAGGTCTTGGTTGATTGACGCGCCTACTTTTGGAGTTTTTATTCATCGATATTCTCGTCCGACATCACTAAGTGAGTTCATAGCCTCGCATTTTAATACTTGAATTATTTTATAAACCCGCGAGGGGGATAACATGCTTGTTTTTAAAATTGAACACAAGGGACTTGAATGTATGCTAATAGCCTTGATTATTATAAGTTAGATTAACTCGCTAGATAAAAGACCCACGGAAATCATGAATTGTTAATTGTCGGGTAATGTCATACGCTTATACAAGAAATAGTACTATTTGGAGATTCCCACCTCCCATCCGTGACGACTAGCTATCGTCTTGTGTCGGGAAAATGACACTACAGATGCGTTGTATAGAGAATAATATACACTCATAGCGAGGGTGTATAGTGGGCATTTTTATGATATGGTAACGTTCGATTCATGAGGCTTATAATAATTCCCCCTATAACGTTGTCTGATCCACATCGTTATATCCTGAAAATTTTGAGAAATGATACTTGTGTTCGAAGATTAGATGTTGGGAACCCCAACATATTTTTATGGTTTTTATATATAAATCTATAGATTCACTCAACATTATTGTTGACTTTTTAGCATGTTTTATCTCAGTTCCTTGAAGGTAATTCGGTGATGAAGATATGTGGAGATATTAATGAAACATATATTTTGAAGGCCCTTTTTAAGAAAACCATTCGAAGAATACTTTTGAAAAATGTTGTATGAATTATGAATAGTTTGGGACCTATGATGTAGATTTTATTTCGAATGAATGTGTTTAAAAAAATCTCTTTTCGAGTCGTTTTCTATGCTTGAGTTATTGTATTAACACATAGCACCCCAAATGACCATTCCGCTGATATCGATTAAAAATGGGGGTGTTACAAGGTATATGATCATACTCCTTTAAAAAGGCTTGAATGGTTTCCATTAAGCTTTCTCTAGGTTGCAACAATTCTGTATCCGTTGTTTGAGGAGGATAATGAATTTCGGGAAACTGCAGGGGTTGATATTGGTCAAAACCAGAATAAATCGGATCATAACAAAAATTTGGATCATAATTTTGGTTCATCGGTTGACACTGATCATTTTCATGAAGAACCCCGCAATTTTCACAAGGAAATTGTTGTGGCTGACTCGGAAAATAATGTAGAGGTTGGTTAAATCCAAAGTCTTGATTGTAACAGGGACCCTGATCATAGACGAGTGTGTTCCCTGTTTGACAATCGTAACCCGGATGATAGTTCCCTCCACAAAATTCACACGAGTATGTCTCGTATTGGTATTGTGGAGGTTGGTTGAAGAAGTTCGGTGTTTCATTATAAGAATAAGGATTTTGGTTATAGACAACCTCATCTCCGGATCCCACACTGCTACAGCTCGGACAGTTTCCACCATTAAACGGACCTCCACAACACGAGCAACCAAAATGGTTATACGAAGACATGTCGAAGAATTAAACGGATAAGAGGATAAAGAAGATAAGAATTAAATGTAATAAGAGGATAAAGAAGAATATTTTTAGATTTTTAATAATATATGAGAAAAGAAATTAAAATAAGAAAGAAAAATATTTTTGGTAACCGAAAATTAAACGTGCACGGTAGCTCTCTAAATTACTTACAAGAAAGCGGAGGAGTTGGTAAGCGCGAGGCGCTATTTAGAATAACCCTTCTCCTTTTGGGTGATGTTGATCAAACCCGCCTTAAACTTTCCTTATAGCACGTAATCTAAAGGTGAGCCGTAACAACGATTAACAAACGGTTATTTTTAATATTAAAATAAAAGAAAATAGAAGTGTAAAATATTCACAAACGGAAAATAACTTCACGAGGAAGGTTCTTCAAAAACACTAATCTTCGAACGAAACACGATAATCGTAACACACTTCCCCAGCAGCGGCGCCAAAAATTTGATACGGTCAGAACACGCTATATGTAAATATATATATATATATATATATATATATATATATATATATATATATAGTATATAAGGATTAGATCAAATAATAGTATAGTAAGTATTTTCCGTCGGGTTCGAGAAACAAACTTTTAACCAAAGTTGTCTTAAAAACCTCCCGGGTCGTTTTCCCTCAACGAAGCGTGAATTGAAAATCGGTTAAGTCCGTGATCGCGCGTTTTGAATGGTTTCAAAGATTTTTGAATTGGTTTTTCTAAATCCTACTAAATGTAAATGGCAAGTAAATAAATGCACGAAATTAAGTAAGCAAGAAACAACAATTAAACACGTAAGCATTAAAATGCATTCTAATGGAATTTAAAACCGACATTAAAACCTAAATTAAACCTAAAAATGATTTTCTAAACTTTTCCTAATCCTAATTACTAACTTGTAAGAAAAAGCTAAGGAAATCCTAAATCGAGGGTGCATAAAGTTAAAAACGAAGTAAACGAGAACGGGGATCAAATCCCGTTCTTTAAAAAAATGCAATACTTAAATTGTAACCCTACGAAAGTAAATTTAAATCCTAACATTAAAATATGATAAAAGAAAATTTTGTAAAAAAAAATTTTATTTTTTGATTATTTTTCTATTTTTTATGAATTTTTAAAGTTTTAAACAAAATTAATTCAAGAAAAATATAAAACTTTGAAGTAAAAATCTAAGAATAAATACAAAAATAGCTTGAAATGTAAAGAATGCAATAAAAATAAAAACTCTAAAATTGCTTAACCAAATAAGCCGGGGAAAAGCAGATAAGCACACGAAGTGCTTATTATAAGAAGAACTCGAAAAAGTCTTTAAAAGATTTGAAGATGCATCTTGAGACGTAAAAGTCCCAAGGGCGCTGATAAGTGTAAAATACACATATCCGTTAATATCAAAATTGACCCTAAATGACCCAAAACAGACTAAAAATGGCAAAGATATGCTTGTTTTTGTGTTTTGTGTATGCAGGTACGGATAAGACAAAAAAATCACAAGAAAACCGTCAAAAACGGACAAACACGGACACGAGGAACGGAAGAGCACAAAAGAAGCCAGAGATGCAAAGCCAAAAGCAGGAAAAGTCAAAAAGTCAAAGCTGTGGTCAACTCTTGGTCAATTCTCAGTCAACAAAAGTCAACCATAAAAAGACAAAAACCCACAATTACCATTTAAGTCCCTCAACTTTCCAAAAGTTACATAAATGGTCTCTAAGGCTTAATGGGCCTTAAAACCCTTAAAAACCATACCCGGATCAAGAGCCCACAACAAAAGCCCAAATCATAAGCCCAATACCCTTTTATTTAAACTCCAAGGACTTAAACTGCCAATTCTGAAAGTTAATATTACACTACACCTTTAAATAAAAAAACAAGAGGGACTTAAAATGCCAAATGCCCAAAGTTTAAAACGAATTACCCGTTTTATAGTTAAAAAGGGCGCGAAGTCATGGCACTATTCACCGTCTTCCCCATTTTTACCTTGGGTCAAAATCAAAGGGCTTTTGGAAATTGAGGGTCAAGGAAGACAATTCATGGAGTCTATAACATGATGACAGGGTCAAATTAGTCATCTCTATGCCTTCATTAGCTCACTTAGCAAAGGAATCACACGTGGATGTGGGAAAGCACACAAGAATGATGGATTTTGCTCTTTAAGCACTCACAAAACTAGCACAAGCTGTCACATCAAAGGAATGACAGCTTGGCTATCCGTGTGACTACCACTTGATCAAACGGCTAAGAATCATTCTTCAATGATTAATACATTGAATGGTGTTGATTGAAAAGAGGCGTGGGAAGCACTCAAGGGACTAGAATCTTCATCAACTGGCTATAAATAGCTCACACTTCACACACATTCACCATCTAGAGAATTAGTAGCTTTTAGTTTAGCTTAAATTTTGTTTTTTAGCTTAATGTAATTTTTCTTAAAATGGTTTGTAATTTCCTTTTTAAAGTAATGTAATCAAAGTTTTTAGTGAATGAAAGTCAGTTTTACATTTGTCATAAGCTCTTTTAATTTCACTTATAAGTTTTCCTTTACCTCTCAAATGTTAAGCTACTGTTACCTATAAGCTCTCAATAGCTCTAATAAGTCTTTAAGCTTATTATTGAGCTTAAACAATTCTTAATTACACCTTAACTCTAAAATAAGAAGTAATACCTTGTCTATTGGATTATAAGCTCATGGAAGGGGATTCAGTTAAGGAAGGAATCCCAAGGACCTTTACTGGCTTATTGTAAATAAGCCAGAGCTAGTAGATAAGCTCTAAAGAGCCTAATAGCTTCTGTTAAGCTGAAGCATCCTGTAAGTTTTCTATTTACTTCCTTGTCCTTTAAATTTAGCTTAAATATTGCTTATTAGTGTAGATTTGTTTAATAGCTTAATCTATTTGCTTATTAGTGCTTATTTACCTTATTCCTAGCTTATTAAATGAGTTTGTTTATCTGTTTTTAGCTTAAGTATTTTAGAATTTAGAATTTCATAACTTGTCCATAAAAAACCATAAAATCCTAAAAATTAGTTAGCATAGTTATAGATCTTAAAACTTAGCTTAATCAGTTGTTGATTTATGCTTATTAGGGGTAATATAGGCTTTATGATATTTGGTATTTAGGTCTTATTCATTAGATTATCATTTTAGGTTCCTTAATCAAATATGTCAACTAGTTTAAGGAGTGTTTGGCATAAGGCTTATTTGACCATCAAAAGTCAAAATGACCTGTGAAATTTGTTTGAGTTAGTTGTATTATCATTTTAAACCAATAGAAAAAGAAATTTCAGAAGTTAGTTTTCATTTTTAAAAAAGTTATGGCTTATTTTTATGGCCTAATTAGTTGTCTGTGCACCAGGGGACTTATTTTCCTTTTCTTTGCTTACTATAAATTGGATCTAAGCTCATTGAGTTTTGATTTTGATTGTGTAGTGTTCATAGATACTCACTAGGAGTATCTTGTGCAGGAATTGACCACTAAGGTCTTCTGCACTTTAGTTTTCCCTTTTGTAAATTGCACCAGCAGGAACATAAGCAGTTCCTACTGCTTCCTTTTTCATTTTGCAATTAAGCTAGCATAACTTAGTGTTAGTTTCTAAAAGTTAGTAGGATTAAAGTTTTCACATAGCTTAATATAGATTAAGAATTATTTTTTCATTTTCTAGCTTAAACACTTAGGTACATTTGCTTTAAATTTCATCAAAATCTTCAAAAATAACCAAAAAAAAATAGTAGTAACTGTTCTTAGCTTTTAATTATAGATTTTTAGCTTTGAGTAGCTGTTTTTTATGGATTTAATTCTTAGCTTATAGGTAGGTAATTAAGTCCTCTTGAGCTTAATTTTTGACTTGGCTTATTAAGCTCTTTAGCATAAATTTTAGTGGCTTTTAGTGTTTCCTGTTTAGCTAGCTTATTAGGATTAGCTTATGCATGTCTTAGGGATTCTAGAATAGCTTTTGGTTTTGCCATTGAGCTTATAAAGAAGCTTGTGCAAGTCAATAAGTAAAAGCAAACTAGTAGGCTTTCTAAAGCCCACTTTCTGTAATCAAAACTTCATAAGCTCTAGGAGCTATATTTTCAGTTTAGTAGTAGTACTTTATTAGAATGTTGGTTAAAAAAAAAGTCCATTTTACATGCCCTGTGCCTTTGGTTTACACAATAAAAAAAAAAGATCTAAAAGTGTGTTGCTCAGCTTGAACCACGGAACTCTTGCATAGTTACCCTAAGTGTTACCTTTTGCTTCAATAGTCATCTGTGAGCTATTGAACACAATAAAACTATACCTCTTCTTTGGGCCTTAAGCCCATAAGCCACTTTGTGGCTGTTTCAGCTTATTATAGGGCTAATTGGTTAAGCTTTTTGATTGCTCTTATTTTTCTCTTATTTCTGCTAGTTTCTAGTATTTTTCCAAAAATTTTCACATTTTTCCTTTAATTAGTTTAATTTTTATAGTTTTTTGAAAATTCAAAGTTTAAAAAATCAATAAAAAATAGAAAAAAGTTTTAGAAAATTACAAAAAAATAGTTTTTAGGTTTACAAAAATTACTTTTAGTTTTACATTAAGAAAAATCATTTTTATTTTTTTTAGATTTTAAATTTCATTTTTGAGCTTTTATTTTTAATTTTTAAATTGGATTTGATTTTTAAAATAGTTAAAATAGTTTCTTAGTTTTTTTGTTTTTTTATGACTTTTTTAATTTTAAAATTATTTTTTCTCATTTTAGGACTTAATTTGCTATTTTTTAGGATTTAATCATATTTAATTAGTTTTTAATTCATAAAAAATTCAAAAATAAAAAAAATATATAATTTCTTTTTCTAAAATTTTCTTTTGTATTATTCTAGGTTTAGAAATTTAGTTTGCATTTTTAGGGGTTAATTTTAGTATATTTGCTTAATTGTCGCGTTTTATTTGTTTCCCGTTAATTGTCTAAGTGTTTAATTGCTTTTAATTGTTCAAAATTTTTTTTAGTAGTCATAGATAATCAAAAATATGTTTACTCTCATTCAAATCATAATCCAAATTAAAACGTGGTTTCAATTGCACAAGTCGTTGGAGAAACGACCCGGGTGATCTTTCTTCCCGGTTAAATATATGTATTATATATTATATTATATATACTTTTAAGAGTGAATCTTCCTTAGGGAATTTTCTTAATTGCTCTTGTGGTATTATACATTATATTATATTTTATTGTGTATACAAAATACCACATCATCTTTTCAATCATATCATGGAAAATAGCCATCATACACCTCTAGAACATGCCTGGTGCATTGCATAAATCAAAAGGCATGCGGCGATAAGCAAATGTTCCGTATGGGCAGGTGAATGTGGTCTTTTCCTGATCTTTAGGATCGATTGGTATTTGAAAATAACTCGAGAAACCATCGAGGAAACAATAGTATTCATTTCCTGCGAGTCTCTTAAGCATTTGATCCATAAACGGCAAAGGGAAGTGGTCTTTTCAGGTGGCTTCCTTCAACTTGCGATAATCAATATAAACTCTCCATCCCGTACTTGTCTTGTTTGGTACTAAACTCATTTTCATCATTGGTCACTACGGTCATTCTCGCATTCTTGGGCACCGTGCAACTAGGCTTCCAAGGACTATCCGAGATTGGGTAGGATCAATCCAGCGTCTAAGAAAGTTTCTAGCCTCTTTTTAAATGACATCATGAGCTATTGGATAAAAACCCTTCTTTGATGTTGGACCGCCTGTTGTCATAATCCTCTTCATTTGACTTTTATGGAACAAAATTATGGGCTTAATACCCTTTATGTCGGGAAAGTTTCCAAAGCAAATTGCTTGCTTTGGGACTTAGAAACTTTATGAGATCGGTCTTTTCCGACACTCAAATCTTGGCAATTTATGACTGTGAAAACTTGTTGTTGTCTTACAAAAATGCATATTCGAGTGAGCTGGTAAGTTTTAAGTTCGACCTCAATGAGTTCAATTAATTGAAGATTTGCTGTTTTTGCTTCACAAATTTTAAGTCCTTTTTGATTTCTGGCAAATAATTCCTTGGTTCGGAGTAGGGTGGTTGATAGGATCACTTTTAAGGAGTGCTTTGAGAATAAGAATGTCCACCCTGGTCTAATTGGATTCATCACCTTCCGGTGAAGATTGGATCGTCAGCTAGTAGCAAGGAAAAGCTTTAGCTTCTTCTAGAAGTAGAAAATTCCACTATCCGAAAGGAGTGAGAGTCGAAGAAGTGAATTTGAAACTAGCGGGTCTATCCGGGAGTGAGATTCGCCACTGGCGATCACGTCTGTAAATCCTAGAATCTTCCTTGAGAATACTCTCTTAAGCTAATTCACAACGTCGATTCGATTCACCGTCATATCATTATAAATTTACTGAGTATCTCAAAGTTGATCAAGATTATAGTAATGGGCCATATTATCTACTCGAAGGGTTAATTCACCTTCGTACACGTCTATCAAAGCACGACTGGTCTTAAGAAAACACCTCCTGAGAATTAAAGGTACTCGAGGGTCTGGTTTAAAATCTATGACCACGAAGTCGGCTGGAAACTCGAATACACCAACTTTAACATTGACATCTTTAGCAATACCGATTGGTCAAGAAATCGAATAACAGCGTCCGATCAGTTCTTGTGGCATGCACGTTGGAGTTAGATTTTTACAATTAGTCTGAAGGTTACGTGTTGATTACAAGTGGAAGATCCTGATTAGGTCCAAATTAGGGTAATCGGATTGCTAGGCTGGTTCCTGTATCAATTTAAAGTCTTGATGTTATCGAGACCTGCGCCTAAGAAAACAAAGCATCCGTTAGGCTTTTACCGTCGGATTGTTCCCACGATTATCTCCGGCGTGAGAGTAGTAATCGTTTTTTTTGGGTTTAGTAGAAGTTAAGTTATGAGAGCATACCTTAGTATGAGAGCCTAGGGCTCTTTTATACTCACCAATACCTATGGGCTATATGTCCTCGATTATTAGGGTTAAGACTCCGAGAGGCCCCACAGTCATTTAGTAACTAGTGGGCTCACTCTATGATTATGACTCAGTTCGTAACGGGTGTTATAGGTACCGCGCACGTGTGCGCTTAGATTGGGCCTCATGGGCCCCTAAAAATTCGTGTGTAGCCCTTTCATATGTCATGGGCTGCCTCCATGGGACCGTAACATTGGGCCTTGGAAACCCGTATTGATGTAGCTATGGCCCTATTCAACTTGGGCCGGGTATGAGTACTTTTCGCGGGTACGGGTTCATGACCCGAGGTTGGTCTATACATCATCATGTCCCCCCAGTTAGTATGCGCTTGGTTTAGACCTGCAGGATGCTAGACTACAAATGGTTGCGGCTAAATAGTCCTGGATGGTATCGAGGGAAGATAAAGGATTGTCCCGCCCAGAAAATGAATCTGGTCAAATTGAGTCAGCAAAAAAGTGCACTTCGTAATTGTGAAAAGGTTGCTGAACATAGCTTTATTTGTTGTACCACCTACCGCAATGTTGGACAACGTGGGGGACACGTGTTCCTCATATGGCGCCGTGTCAGAACAACTTCGCGCCTATATTATAGGGTTGCCTCCATGTCACTGTTAGTGCCCACGGTAAATAATAATAAAAAATCTCTTCCACCACCCATTGATAAAGCTTCCATTAATCACCAAAGATCAGTCCACAGGTAATAAGCGCTGTGTGCGTATCCAAACCCTTTGCTTCTCACAAGAATCGATGGTGTTGCATCTTATGATATTTTACATCATAAATAACAGATGAGGAACGTCGTGAGTTCAATTGAGTATTATCATCCCATTCGCATTCCACCCGGTAGTGTCCGGCTGCGGGTACATTATAGCGAATGTTTCCCCGTGGGAGATGGTTGGATATACACACGGTTCTTTTGAATTTGCAATCAAGTGTACCTCCTTCGTTGTTTATGTGAACCGTCCTGATCATGATCGTGTCATTCGTATTTCCCATATGTGCCACTGCATTAGGCGCGGCAAAAAATAACCAATTTTGAGGTTATTGCCGCTTATTGGCGATTATCCTTTAGGTCTATTTGTCCGCGCCTTCTATCACACCTCTTGGTCAAACGGCATGGGTATCGTTTCCAAGCGCGCCGGGCGTATGCAGTGCTTTTACCGAAAAATATTAGATGCGCTAAGACATTGGAGGAGGATTGTTCTTCTGGGTTAGATAATGCGTTGGTTCCTGGGACTTCGCAATCTATACCCAGGGGGTTATTGCCGAGGGATGAGCGTTCCATCCCCGGGTGTATAGTATGGAGAGCAGAACTTATAAACGAGTACCGTTTATCCCTATCAATGAATACTCGAAGGCCTTTCTATGCCACATTCCATAAGCCCTGATGAAGTGCCGTCGTTTATAGGCGATGTCGGGCCGGGGGTTGGGGGCTTGTCCTTCTTGCCCTCATTCAGTAGTGTAAGCGCTCTTTCTTAATTAAGCTTATGTAACCATTTGTTTTGTGTTTTCTCTTTTTGTGGCGCAGAGATGGATTTGTTTAGCGTGGTGCATTTGAGTAAGCCCAAGCAGGTGACCGAGGGGGTGCGACCTTTAAGAGATGGTGAGGAGCCGCTGTTGGAAAGTACCGCAGGGCGCACAATGGAACTCGTGCTGGAGCAACCGGAAGTTGAGAGTACTGATGTGTTAGCACCCACACCCCTGCGCAGTGTGCCAAGTGCAACTGTGGAGCCCCCCAGGCCAGACGCAACAAGCGTTGGCTCTTCAGAGGATGCTGATGTCGCAGAAGTTGATTCTGGGTTGAAACGCAAGAGGGCTACCGGTGATGACGGCGCGGGCCCGTCAAAGAGGGTGCGTTATGTCAGTCTGAGTACATCGACTGAGGAGGAAACCCCGGATGCGTCACCCACGCTTGCTGCCAAAGAGGTGACCGAGACCCCTCCCCCCAAGTAAGTAATTTTAGCTTCCATGTCCGTCCAATAATAGTGTTGATGATACGCAATCACGATAAAGTAATGTGTAATCTCTTATTAGCGATTGGTTGTTTGCGTGTCGAGGTACTAGTGTTTCTCTGCGACGAGGTGACCGCATGCTGCGCACAGTCCCCACCCCGACTGTCACAAGGCATTCGAGGGCTTTGCCAGTGGACCTAGCTTATGAGGACGTTTGATATGGTCACTGCGCAGCAAGCCGCGCTCGTGGCGCAACTGAGAGCAAGGTTTTCTAATGAACGCAGCCAGAGTATACAGAAGGATGAAGAGATCCTACTGCTGAAGACACAGTTGGCAGATGCGCAGGCTGAGGCAGAGTCTTCGAGGTCTTATGCACAGAACCTTGCCGAGGAAAAAATGGCACTGCTTGTCAAGGTAGAGCAAGAGCGCGCGGATGTTGCGCAGTACAAGGCAAGTTGTCACTGGGCTGTGAAATATTTGGAGGGGGCGGTAAGAACATCAATTTGCTGGGTTTGGATGAGTTTCCCAGAGAGTTTATTTTTTTTAAAAAGGGGGGCTGTTGGAGAAGAGGGGAGGAAGTTGCTGCAAAACTCAGTATTGATTATATGAGGAGCTTTATCTCACAGGTTGTCTGCCATTTGCTGAACGCAGGGTGGCACATAAGCCATGGCTGCGCTTGCTGCATGAGCACTTTCGTATCCAGGAGGTACAAGCACTCTTTGGGGATGTGTGAATGTGTGCATGGCACGTGGTAAGGCAGAATCGAGAAGCGGTGGAGGAACTTATGAAAGAGGTTGCTGACAGTCGCCTGCCGCACAAGTACCCGTGGTATAATGATAATAGCTTACTAAAGGAGCTTGTTTGCTGCATGAGGCGATGAAATTGTCGCTAGAGTTAACCTCATGTTTGCTCAGCTGGGACGTGACCAGGATTACCCCATAGATGTGATAATGGCCGGGGTTATCCTTGGCTAGGCATGTTTCGAGGGGCTGAGGGCCGCCTTGATTACTTTCTCAAGCCGGACGTGGCGCAACTGCAGGTACCTATCTTTGCCAGTCCTCGTGACATCCTGAATCCTTTTGCACTTGAGAAGGAGGTCCCGTTGAAGGAGTCTTTGGAGGCCCACGCCATAAGGCTTGCTAAGAAGAAGGGGGTGAAGGGTAAGGCAATCTTATGTGGTGTTGGTGCTGCGCACCTCCCCCGTTCTGATGGAGTACCAGTGAGCGTGGCGACTGTGTCACCGAAAGATAGTGAACTTCTGGGGAAGCTTGAGGAGGGCTGGTAATGCTTGCGGTTACCAATGGCTGGCAGTTCAGAGCGATTAGTCGTTGGCACAGTATTAGTCTTTCTTCCCTTTTGACAAACTTTTGTATTGTGTATGTTGGCAAATGTTGTTTAAACAAACTTATGGTTCTGTTGTAAAAGCCATCCTTTTGGACCCATAGTATGGGTCGTTTGTTATTGTGGCTTGTGCGATTGTACGCACACAATAGTAGTTATAAAAGTTGACAGTATGATTGTGCACAATTAGTTGCCTTCGCATGAAAGACTTGTTTGTGATGTGCCATTTGTCAAATTGTTGTGGACAAAGTCATTACAAAGTTCATGACTGCAAAATATGCTAAGTTTAGATATGTTGTATGGAGTTGGACAATACAATTACATGCGGGTACCGCGGATACATATCAAGAAGTAAAGTTTCAACTCCTAATTTGTTAACGTTGCAACGTGTGCGCTGCTGCGCATCATCGTGGAATGCGCATGGAACTTCTCCAACGTCTTGAGAGGAAGGTGTTTTAACAGGATTCTGTCAAGTTGATGGGTTTGCACCTGTGACATCAGTACTCAACGAGTCATTTAGTAGGTTTACTCATCCTTTTCCCATCGTGGGGTTATTAGGTGCATGCACGCCGCGTAGGCACAGAATAATGTAACAATAATATTGATAAATAGATGCTCACAATAATCATGTAGAGTGAGTTATGTCACGGAGTTAGCTAGAAACCGCGACATTGAATGAAGACTTGCAAAAAATAAAAAAACATTTGTTCCCTTTATTAAAAAAAAAAATAAAAAATAAATAAAATAAAAATAAAAACATAAGTAAACATATACCCAGTGAGAGTCCCTAAAAGGATAGCATTTCTTGAGTTTGCAGATATTCCACCTGCGGGGCAACTCACGCCCCTCCAGGTCATGCAGATTGTATGCTCCTTTTCCAAGTGTTCATAACCTCGTAGGGTCCTCCCACTTTGGTCCCAGTTTCTGTGTCTTCTGCTGTGGCTTACGTCATTAGCACGATACACGAAGTCGCCTGGTCTGAATGAGACCCCTCGAACTTTAGCGTCATAGTATATCTTCATTTGTAACTTTGCTTTTTCCTCGCGTATGGCTTCTTGTTCGCGCCTTTCCTCCAAGACGTCCAAGTCTATACATCGCTCATCGTGTTAGTTGCGATATTGACCTCCGCGGTACGAATAGTTAGCATTCTGATTTCGGCTGGTATAACGGCTTCCGTCCCATAGACAAGATGAGAAAGGAGGGTCCCTTGTGCATAAACTTTTTAATTGTGTGCTATGATGCCACAAGAATGTGACAATTTCCTCTACCCACCTTCCTTTATGTCGATCCAGAAGCGCTTTGATTCCTTCGCCTTAGACTTCGTTTTGCGCGCTCAACCTAACCAGTTGGTCTGTGGGTGTTTAACCGACGCAAAACGCTTGTGTAATGCTTATCTCGTGCTCAGTCTTGAACGGGTTTATCAAGAATTGTTTCTCATTGTCCGGATAAACTATTTCGCCATGGTAATCAAACGGTCACACAATGTTTCCCAAAACAAAATCGGTGTATTACTCGTTCCTAGTGATTGTGTGCGACGTTTCGCCTCAATCTTTAGTAACAGTAGTCTATTAAGAATTATATATTTAATATAAAAATAAGTAAAAATTATAAAATATTAATTATTATATATTAAAATAACCACGATAAGGAATTTCATCCTCCCGCTGCATCGGGAAGGGGCCTGCGATGTCGATACCCCACTTGTGGAATGGCCATGGTGAGGTGTTGGGTGTTAGCTCATGTTGTGCGTTGGCGTCGGGCTGGGATTGTCTATGTACTTGGCAAATCATTGCAGTTGTGTATCATGATTCGCTGCGCAGTGTCGCGGTGCATGGTGGGCCAGTAGTACCCAGACCGTAAGGCTCTTGCTACTACAGATCATGGTCCTGAGTGCATACTGCATGAACCCGCATGAATCTCGCGGAGCACATAGTCTGCCTGAATAGGTCCGACGCATCGGAGCCATGGTGGTAGGAACGAACGTCGATAGAGGGAACCATATTTCGAAAGTTCCGAATCTTGCGCGTGCGGCGTATTCGCCGGGCATCCTTTTGTTCATGAGGGAGCGTGCCCTTGCTTATGAATTCAATGATAGGGGTCATCCACGTAGGATCCTGCTCTTCTATCACCGTGGATATCTCCATCTACCCCCCCCCTCCCTCCCCCTCCTCCTTTACAGCGATGGATTTGTTCTTCAAGATTTCGACCAACACACTGCTTTGATAGTGTGCGCGATGCATGTGGATGCGATTCTTATTAAGGCTCGCCTTTTTTGTTGTCACCTCTAGGAACTTGCTAATGGTGAATCTATCAAACTTCGGATTAGTGAAAGTGCGTCAGTCGAGGTATTGAATCATGTTGTCCTCTTTAGACCACATATTCGACCCAATAATATGGTTGGCTTACCTAACGGGTTTCCATATTTGCTTCTAGTTTGTACACCAATTCGAGCGTGCAATGCATGTCCCGCAATGAGGGCTACGTACTCTGCTGTTGGGTTCGGTGGCTGAGAATTCAAAGCGCAGTGCGTAGTGAATTCCATTCCTTCCGGGTTAGTGAGGATGGGCCTGCACCTGCCCAGTCCTCGCATGCGATCCATTCCGTGAATAAGATCCATGGGTCTTGGAGTTTTTCTTCGCTCCTGGGGGTGGGACAGCATCGGTTTTCTGTTTTTTCGATGGAAAATCCGCCAAAATCTGTCATTTCACTGCGGTGCGTGGTCTATAAGAGATGTTATATGCTCCCCCGAGCAACACGCTCCACTTTGGCAACTCGCCACGCGCATCAGGTTTAAAGGATAAACCCTGTTTGATGGGTTGATCTGTGTTTTACCGCTATTGGGAGTGCGCTTGAAAATTTCTGGGCAGTCTTTTGGCCGGCAAATTCTAAGCCAGGAGCAGTTCTCATTGCACTATAGTTGATCTCCGTTTCATTGGAGTGCTTTACGTACGAAAGTTTATACCGGTGTTTTGTTTATTGGGGTCCTATCTGATTTTATTGTCTAGTTAGCTCGGCGCTAATTTACCCCATGCGTCGCGGGAAAATATAGTATCAACTCCTCCCTGGTCGGGGTACGAATAGCGTGGGAAGTTGCTGCTATTATGCTGCTTGCGAGTTGCGGGAAAGCTTTCTTTCTTGCTTCTTGTAGTCAAATGGAAGTCTCCCTTTTCGATAATACACTTCTTTCGTGTTGTTGAACAAGGGGGAGTGTCTTGTCTGCTGACTTTGGATTGGAACTGTTCAAACCGGCTAACTTCCAGTTTAAAGACTGGACTTTTTCATCGTTGCGGGGAAGGAAGTGGATGACAGCTTTTGTTTTTTCTAGACACGGCTTGATGCTGTCAGGTTCTATCAAGTATCCGAGGAACATGCCTTCTGTAGCCCTAAAAGTGCATTTTTTAGGATTGAGCTTCATGTTGATTTTTCGCAGTGCCCTGAAAGTTTCTACAATGTCGCGCACCAACTCGTCCTCGGTGTGGCTCTTTATAACAAGGTCATCGAACAATAGACTTCAGGTATGCGGCCCACTTTCCCCTCATAACGCGTCAATTATCTACAGTAGCTGGTAGGTTTGGCACCCGCATTCTTTAGGCCGAAAGGATGTTGTGTATAGCAATAGACACCTTGACTTGTGTGAAAGGCTGTCTTTTCCTCGTCATCCTTGGCCATTTAGATTTGGTGATACCCCTTGTATGCGTCCAAGAAGCACTTGAAGGGGTATCCGCATAAGGACTCCACTTTCCAGTCTATCTCCGGTAGTGGATAGCAGTCTTGTGACATGCTTTGTTAGGTCAGTGAAGTACCACGCACATCCGCCAGCTACCATCGCTCTTGTAGACCAGAACTGGGTTGGAGGAGCCGTCTATGGTATAGACTTATCGCGCATGATACTGCCTCCCAGTTTATGTTAGTACTCTCTCCAGAACTGGCAATTAGCGCGCTCTGGAGCTTGCCCGCATACCAAATTTTTTTCTGCAATTATGGGAGTATCCGTGTCGGATTTTCAACTTGTGTTTTGTGATTCGATCGTGGCTCACCAGTCATGTGTTTAGGTTCCCATGCATAAGATATCGAGGTTTCTTTGCAAGGTGCGCACAAGCCGCCCTACCGTATCAGACAGCGACCCCCGATCAGATACTTCTTGTCCGGGGTAAATCGGGATGAATCGCGCCTTCAAGTATGTCACTTTGTTGCGTGCTGTCTCTGTGTCTTTTGCGTCACTCACATGTGACTGTGTTTTTTGTTGAATTCTTTAGGCATGCGCATGTCTGTAGATGTTGAATTTCCGCGTCGCAC
Organism: Tanacetum coccineum; assembly: GCA_026074375.1. Taxonomy (NCBI): domain Eukaryota; kingdom Viridiplantae; phylum Streptophyta; class Magnoliopsida; order Asterales; family Asteraceae; genus Tanacetum; species Tanacetum coccineum. Next base: position 22,422 of record BQNB010060641.1, read on the forward strand.
GAGGAATTTTAGGCATCATGTGGGGTCGTGGATGGGACCGCGAGTATCGCTGTGGGATCCCTGGTCTTCTTAATAATGCCATTGTATGGCTGATGGTGATGTGATCTTCCATAAAATTCATCCAGGCTGTTGTGGTAGTCGCTCCGTTTTTGCCAACATAACGGTTAATCGTTAGTTGCCCCATGGGCCATATCTTTTATCCGTGAGCCAGTCAAGACGTCGTGGCCGGATTTAATGACTTTTTACTTCAGGCGCAGTCTGTTGAAGCAATGTTCGTACAGTTGTATGTCTGCAGATGCTCCCCATCAATGTACATGCGGAGGATGTCGTGACCCGCTGCATTTTATCTCGTGGTAAGTGGCTCCCCCACTGCGTTCTCCGGCAGTTAAAGTGGGAAAAGGAAGTTACTTACTTCCATGCGAAAATTTTTGACTGACTTTTTTGCTTAGTTTTTCGCTGCCATGAACCTGCACCTATAGTGGTGTCCAGCTTGTCTCTAGGTGTGTCTTTCTTGCCGCCGCTCCTTTGTTTAATCTTTCCCTTCTTTTGATGTTCTTCAACACGGGGATCTAATCTGCTTCCTTGACCAATTTGTCAATTAGCTGGGAGTTGTACAACTACATTGGTTAGTATGGCCCGTTGCCTATGATACTCAGCAGTATCGTTCCACACGCTAGATTTTTGCTACTCTGGAGTGCGCCTATTGGTGGTGGTTTTAGGAAAAGTTTGAACTTTGTTGCGATATCTCCCTTTTGGGGGTCATTGTTTGTGGGTGTACTTGTCGTTTCACCGCCCGCCCCTTCTGGATCGCGGTAGCTGTTGTTGCGACTGTACTTGGTCATTGCTGATTGTCTCCTGGATTGTCCTTGTTGACCTGAGTTTTGGAGTAGGCCTTTTCTTTTTTTGTGTTGTCCGCGGCGGCGGCTCTCCTCAGATGAGGACCTTGTACGGTTTCATAAATTCAACGATGGTTTGGGGGACCCTATCATTCAACCTTTTGATAAGTTCTAGGTTATTTATTCCATTCATAAAACCTAAGATCTTGAGATTTGGGGGCCGCCTATGACGTGTTATGCATTTATCCTTATAGCGCTTCTACGTAGGGCTTGTGGACTCCCTTGGCGCTTGTTTACCTGGCAAGCTCGACAGGGTTCTTGGCACATTCTTCCTTTGAGTAAAAATTTAAGCGGAATGTCCTGAACTCTTCAAACCAATCAATGCTTCTACGTGGTAGTTTGCTGACACCAGTTCCGCGGCCGGTCCTCTAACGTGGAATTAAACATATGTCACCACACGGTTGTGGCCAGTTTTCATAGTGGCCGCCGATTCGAGATTTTTTGATGGTCATCAGGATCACCATGTCCATCATAAGTTTTTACATAGAGGCATGCGCCTTTTCTTATCCTCCGAGAAAGCGAATATGCGCCGCGAAGTAAATGCGTCTTCCCTTCCTCCTCTGGCTTGTTTCCTCCTTCTACATTCTGTTCATGCTCGTCGTTCTCCGAGTTCTATCCACTTTTTCTTCTGTTTCTTTCGATCCTTTTGACGACGCATGGTCGGGGAATATCTTCGTCCTCATCTCCACGGTATTTGTTCTTGGTTTTCCAGTGTCCGCGTTTTTCGCGTTCCTCGTTGTTCCGTGGTATCTTTCTGGAGGGACGAAGCTTACTCTTCTGCGGCACCTTGCGCACTGTCCTCGGAGTGCCGAATTGGAGGGTCTTACATCGGGGAGCGCCCATGTCCAGCTGCTGTGGAATCGCCGACTGGCCGCCTATCACGGACGCTGTATGCGCCGGTCATTGTTTTATGAGGTGTCCAGTTCTGCAAGTTAGCTATTTGAGTGCCCGAAAACTTGCTTTATGATTCTACCAAATTATGGAGGTCGACGGTTTTATCTTTTCTGCGCCTTTCCTTCGTGGCGCGGTTGGAGTTACGTCATCCTCCGGAACGAAGTTAAGTCGGGCTGGAGGTCTGGGCTTGATCTCTTTATTTGTTTCCTCTTGCATGAGCGATGTGTCGACACACAGTCTCGTAGTTCTGAGGATACGAATTCACTCGGCGCCAGTTCAGTCGCGACCCTTCCGCTGTGAGGTTGTCTGCCCCGAACTCGGGACCCTTTTTTTCGAAAGGGTGGGGGTTGCGGCTCGGTGTCTTTTTTTTCCCTGGAGTCGTATCTAGGAGGGGTGGTTAAAGAGTAGCACGCTTTAGACCTTCCGTGCTTGCGGTTGTGGCGGTTGCCTGGGTTGTCCCCAGGATCGGTCACATCGCTGTGAAGACTATATCATGTGGCGCATTGGCGCTTCCAAAGGCCTGCTTAGAGATCTGTCTAGAGGCGTGGTCGCTCTGCTTTTTGCCTGCGAAGTCGCTGGTATTTGGTTGGTTCTCCTTGCTTTGTCATTCTAGGTTTGGCAGTGTTCTTGTGTTGAGTCCCACGGATGTCGCCATCTGTTGTTACAAAGTTAGACCGATCCTTGATTAGGTTCGAATTGGAGTAATACGTATTGCTAGGATCCGGTTCCTGTATCAATTAAGTCTTGATGTATGGGACGTGAACATAAGAAAACAAAGTCCGTTAGCTCTACGTGGGGATTTGTCTCCACGATTCTCGGAGTTGAGGTACATAGTAATCGGTTTAGGGTTTAGTAGAAAGTTAGGGTTATGAGAGCATACCTTAGATGAGAGCCTAGGTGCTCTTTATATACTCACCAAACCCTAATGGGCTTTGTCCCATTAATTAGGTTAATACCCGAGAGGCCCCACCGTCATTTAGTAACTAGTGGGCCCACCTCATGATTATGACTCGTTCGTAACGGAGTGTTATAGGTAACCCGCGCAAGTGTTGCGCTAGAGTTGGGCATCATGGCTAAAATCCTCGTCATGATAGCCCATATGTCATGGGCTCTCCATGGGCAGTACCATTTCGGGCCTTGGAAACCCGGTATTGATGTGCTATGGCCCATTCACACATGGGCCTGGGTGTGAGTATATTCGCGGGTCGAAGTTCATGCCGAGGTTTGGATGATACGTCATCATTAAGCTTTTTCCACACGGAAAATGGCATGAGATTTATGCTTGCGCCAAGATCGGCCAAGGCTAAGCACTCATCCATTCTGGGAAATTTACATGGAATAAGGAATCTGCCGGGGTCACCAAGTTTTTTGGGTAACTTGTTAAGTATGACCGCCGAGCAATGTTCGTTCAAAGGGGTTCTAGCCATCTCACTAAGCTTTTCTTTATTTCCGATTAAGGCTTTAAGAGTTGAAGCAAACTTGGGCATTAGAGTCAAAGCATCCATGAAACTAATTTCGAAACTCATATCTTTGAAGATTTCGTAGAATTTCTCTTTTTGTTCGTCAGCGTTTTCACGGCGCTTCTCATCATTTCGCCTTGATTGGCTATAGGGAAATTGACGGTTTTGGGTTAGTCTAGTATCGGTGCATCTAACTAGAGTGCAACATCTGGCTCAGAAAACTGAAATTTGATTTTAATGGGACAACCGAAAGGTTGGACGTTCCTTCGGTATTCCGTTATTAGTAGGAAATATCGTTTGTACTTTGTACTCGGTTCTACGTTCCATACTCTAGGAGATAAAGTAGGGATCGTATGGTACTTGCATATAATAGGAAATACCACTTTGGTAGTAATACCCTTCAAGTCTTCCTTCGGGTTAGTAACCGTGTTACTTGGAAGAGAACCTGAATTCCAAAGATAAGCATGGTATTGGGAATTTACGAACTTTAAGAATGCATCTGTCCGTTTATTTTTCATCTTGTTTTGTAAACTCTTTGGCCTTTGATTTTGCATATTTCTCAATACAACATCATTAGCTTTGACATAATTCTCAAAATCGGTCTTTGAAACACCTTGCATTTGCTGAGTAGGAGCTTGATAAGGTTGAGCTTGGTAAACTGGTGGTTGACTAGACGAAGGTTGATACACTTGACCTTGTTAGAAGTTTTTCCAATGGTTTGATTGAAAATTGGTTCCTCGATTATGGGTTGAATTTATTTCTTTGAATTAATGATGGAACGGTTTTGATTTATTTTGAATTCAGAGGAAAACTAGGAGGTTGGATTGGTTCGAAACCATCAAATCTAGGATTGGTATTTCCTTGATTGAAATTGGCTGCAGCAGCTTGTGAAACGTACTCTTGAATGTTATCTCGATTAACATTGCCATCGGTGGCTGGATAATTTCTATAAGAATGAGCACCTCCATAAGTTACACAACTCTGCTCGACCGCTTTTACGGGTGCGGGAGCTTGGGCTTTTTGTTTGTCGATAAGCATTGTCTTTATCATATTCTTAAGTTCAGAAACTTCGGTTGTAAGAGCAGCAACATCTGATGAAATTCCAGGGGTAAATGAATTTGAACTCACTTTAGCAACGACTGCTTTGTTTCGTGAATTACGAACCTTCGATTTACTCTCGATAATTCTCAAGCATTCACGAGGCATCTTATCCAAAACGTTTCCACCCGCAGTAGAATTCAATGAATCTTGATCATTAGCATTCAAAGCATTGTAAAACGTATCTAATTGATGTAATTCAGAAAATCCGTGATGTGGGCATGCTCGAAGAAGATCATTAAATCGATCCCAAGCCTCATAAAACGATTAGTCAAATCTTTGTTGAAAACTCGTGATTTCGTTTCGAAGATTTGTCGTTTTTGAAGGAGGAAAGAATTTATTAATGAATTTTGAAACAAGATCATCCCATGTCAAAATTGATCAAGGAGGTTCTTTTTCTAGCCAAATCCGGCTGATCCTTCAAGAGAAAATGGAAAAAGCATAAGCTTAATTGACGTGCTCGGGATGTCCGGGAATCTCATTGTTGAAGTAATCTTATTGAAATAACGGATGTGAGCATGTGGATCCTCTTTATCATGTCCGAAAAACTGTTTGTTTTGAACAAGATTGATCAAACCATGCTTTAACTCAAAATTAGCATTGATTTCGGGAATTACGATTGCATCCTCGTACCCCTCGGTGGGTGCTTGGAGCAATTCCGCCATAGTCCGGTTATCAGCCATCGAAACTAAGGGAGGATTATCAAAAGGTTCTTCTAAATTAAATGGTTTTACAACAGCCGATGGGGCTTGTTGTTGATAGTTACAGTTGCGGGTTTGAGAACGAGTGCGCGTGCACAAAATAGAAAAAGAAAATTTAAACTAAAATTTTTTTATATTTTTTTTAACAAACTATTTTAACGGATAACGAGAAGACAACTTAAACCAAATAATCAAACTTACTTCAAGGTAGCTCTTAAAAATTTTACTTTTTAAGGTGAGCCGTATTTCGTAAGTGACACAAATGGTAAGATTTTAAATCTTTAATTCGAGTTAGGAACTTACTAATGGATAATACCTCAATTGAAGGTATTATTTGTTGGTGTTCTTTTACCAACTTTGTTTAATTTATTATTTTTTTATGATAATTATACTAATAAAAGAAAAGAAAATATTTTTTACTTTTTATATTTTATAATAATTTTTTTTTGTATTTTTGATTTTTTTTAACAAAAACAAAATTTTTGAAAACGAAATGGTCTTCAAATCACGATCAACAAACTTCAAACGAAAGAATCTTAATCACAAATCCCCGGCAGCGGCGTCAAAAATTTGATTCGTTAAAATTTGATTCGTGTGTGAAGCAGATTGAGTGGTCTCGCTACAATATATAATATGAGGGAAAGCATTACCATATTAATGTGTGGGGTAGGACAAAAAAGGGTTAAATAAGGAAATCTTTCACAATTATTTATCTCTCTCATTACATATATATATATATATATATATATATATATATAAATATAAAATACATATTATTAACGGGACGTGATGTTAACGCGTCGTTATTCCCCAACGATTTGTGAAATTGAAACCATGTTTGTTGTTCGGACAATGATTTGAATTGAAAACAAAGATTGATTTGATTATCTACTTCTACAATTTAAAATAAGCAAATGAAAATAATTAAGCACGAAAGCAAAGAACGGGAAATCAAACTTTTGCTAAAAACACAAAATGGGAACCCTAAACGGCAGTTAAAAACCCTAAATTTCTAAAATTAAACCTAAATTAAATTTTTCTTTTTAAATGAACTCTAATTGACTAAAAAGTAAGTTTAAAGAAAACTAGAACAAAAACGGAATTGAAATGAGCTTTAAAAAATGAAAAATGTAAACGGGAACGAATCTCGTTCTTTAAAAAATGAAATTTTGCAAATTAAATCCTACGAAAGCAAAACTAATTTTCATAGAAACTTTATAATAAAAGAAAATTTTTTAAAAAGAATTATATTTTTTTGATTATTTTTCTATTTTTTATGATTTTTTAAAGTTTTTAATAAAAATAAATGTTTAAAAATACTAGACTAATTATAAAAATTCTAAAAAAATACAGAAAATAGCTTGAACTAATACGGACCTAGGAAAAATAAGCTTGATTACACAGCTTATTGAATAAGCCACGAAATAAGCTTAAACAGCTTATAAAGCTTAAATGGGAAAAACGTGTATAAGTATTAAATAATGTAGAGGTATAACGAAAAAGACCCTAGGGCGCATTGGTAGTGGTGTGTGGTGTTATAAAAGGGTTGAGGGTGTTGAGGTCGGGGGTTCGAGTCTTGCTCACCCCTGATTTCCACCTTCCCCCTTTTTTATAAAAACTTAAAAAAGCAAAGTTTTAGAAAAGCTGAAAATAAGCACTTTTAATAAAAGAAATTTTTTATAAAAAGCCCTAAATAAGCTAGAAAATAGCTGAAAAGCAAACAGAACTACTTAACTTTATTTTGGTTTTTTTTAGAAAACTTTATAAGCTACAAATTCTAAAATAAGCTAAAAACATACCAAATAAGCTATAAGGACAAATTTAAGCTACTAATAAGTATTATAACCTAAAGAGCTTAAAAGGAATCATTAATAAGCACAAAGAACAAGCCATAAGCTAGAAATTCAAAATAAGCACTTATAGAAAACTTAAAACCAAACAGTCCCTAGGGCTACTTAGAGCTTAATTTTAAGCACTAAATTAGATCCTTACAGCTAAGAGCTTAACACCTACTTAAAGCAGAAGAGTAAATAAAATATTAGTATTTGCAAACAAATTAATTTGAGAAAAACAGATAAGCAGAGAAAAGCACTAATGAAACAGCTTATTGTACTGATTAATTACTATGGTTTAACGAAAAACAAAACTAGATTAAGTTCATGGACTTAATAGCCTATAAACTAGACTAAACTACCTAATAAGCTATTTAAGACAAAAATAGAGCAAAAGTGTAAGAAATAAGCTATAAAAACTGAAATAAGCACTTGAAAAACCCTGAGACCAAAAGGTCACTACAAGGGTTCTTTGAGCTTATTTTTCATAAGCTCTTGTATCGCTTGATGGGGAATAGCTTATGATTGCTTATTCTATAAAAAAATTAAGCTTCCTAAAAATGCTTCTGAAAATGATTTTGAAACAAATTATCTTAATGAAAGAGCACTAAGAAATCAGGCTTAAGACTTAGCATGTTCTGAGTTTGCTTTGGATTTGAAAAGACAAAGTTCACTTTTACAACTTAAAAACAAATTAGTAAAATAGCTTATTTTGAAAAAGCAACTTGAAAAAGATGGATTACATGGACTAAAAACTTATTGTTATTATGTAAAGCAAATACTAAAACTATTTTAACTCTCTAAATATAAGCTAGAAAATGGAAGTTTGTCTAATATAATACTGATGCAGTTGACACATTAGACCTAATTTTAAAAATCTATTAACGCAGACTATGAGACTATTTCTAAATGCTAAAAAAACTAAAATGAAAGAAGGAATAGACAAATGACTTTAATGCTAGAAGAGGTTTAAAGGTAAATAGTATGCAGAAATATCTAGAATTGACAGATTGTTATTTATAAAGAACTAACTAATGAAAACTTAATTTACCCTAATCTAACTTATGAAACTAGATTAAACAGTCTTAAATGAGAAATCAAATCAAATTTCTCAAAACCAATTGGCCACTAACAGTATTAACTTGTGGTTAATACTGTTATGCCAAACACTCCTGTAGAATTTTCAAAATCCATTTAAACTTTTGAAAAACAGATTTAATGATCAAATCTTATTAACCAGATAACAAACAGCTTAAAACTACCACAATGAACAAGTATACATGAACAAATAAGCTAGAAACTATAAGCTATATCTATGCTACTTATTTTTTTATTTTTTAAAGAGTTATAAGTCAAAACATAAAAATCTAAGATCTACACCTCTAAGCTCAAAAACAGATAATCAAACAGAATCAACAAGCATAATAAGATAGAATTGTATACATCCCGAGTAATTTTCGAATTTAGAATGACGATGTTTAATCTTTGTCCTTTTTGGGTCTGGCTTGTCTGTCTGAAGAACGATCATTAAATCAGTGATTCACGACTGGACTCTAATAGCAAATTGATGTGAATGATTATTCAATGTCAACTTTTTGAGTTTTTTGCCCGAGACTTTGGAGGAAACGTAGCCGAAAAAAGGGCTAAAACAGCACGCAAACATTATTCGAACAATATACACTCGGGACAAACTAAAAAAACAAATAATTTGTTTTTACTTATCAGTATTTATTTAATAAAAATATTAAATAAATTATTCATATTTTTTAATTAAAAGCGTTTTTCGAAGACGCGACTATTCGGTTTGAAAATCATTTTTATTTCAGGACGGAGCAAACCGAAGTTACTAATCATGAATAACTAGATATTTTATTTTATGTTATAAAATATTTCTGAAATATTATCAAATTATAAAATACTCGTTTTTATCAGAAAAATAATAATTTTAAAAAACAATGGCGCAAGTTTCGAGATTGGGAATCTCGTTTTTTAGTCGCTCAAATGAGTCACCGCCGAACCGCGTTTATCCAAAAGTATTAATAAATATGTACACATTAACCCCCCCCCAACTATTATAGCTTTTCATTTAAATTAATGATATATAAATCTTATATATTTTTTTTCATTTCCATCTCATTATAATACTCACACACTCCTCATATTTCCTCTCCCTTCCTCTTCTTCTCCGGCGAACCTCCCCCACCGCCGGAAACCTTTTTCGGCGGGCCATTTTCCGGGCGGAAGACAAAAAAGACTCTAGTTGACCGGATCTACCGATCCCCCACTACATTCTCTCCGCGCCATTTTCCACCACCACCACTCACCCACCGACGCCACCATCTACATCATCACCATCACCATATCACAACCACCATCTGACAAAGGTGCGTTTGGTTTTGTTTATAAAAAAAACGAAGAAGGGTCGTTTGGTTTTGTTGTAGAAACGAAGGGTTGTTTGTTACTTCGGCTGTTAAAGAAGCCGGGGGGGTTGGGTTGTCGGGTTTGGTATTTGCACCTCGAGGGTGCGTGGTTTGTTGGTTGGGTCGGGTTGACAGTCGGGTCGGGTATGGGTTTAGCAGCTAGGGGTGTTTGGGTTGGGTTGGCAGCCGGGTCGTTTGGTTTGTTTATAACAAGGGTGCGTTTGGAGTCGGGTAGGCAGCCGGGACAAGGGGTGTCGGGTTGGGTGTCTACACGACATAGGGTGCGTTTGGCTGTGGGGACAGCCGGGTTGACAGCCAGGACCAGCCGGGGGGTTGGGTTATCGGGTTTTGGTTATTAACAAAGGGCACGTTTGGCTGTCCGGGTCAGCAGCAAGAAAGGCTGCGATTGATTTATAGATGCACCAAGGTGTGCGTCGGGTTCGGGGCAGCCACCCAACAAGGGTGTGTTTAGTGTATAGATTGAAAAAGGGGTATTTGCGTTGTTTTGGTTCAAAACTGGTCCGAGGGGCCTGTTGGTTTCGGCTGTCGAAACACCTTAGGGGTGCGTCGCATGGAGTGTGTTGCACCAAAATAATAGTGAGTTTAGTTAACGCGGAAAATATTTAAATGGTCGATTTAATCGATTTATATATATGTGATATATCCGAGTATTTAAAACTTGACGAGGTCTAGTAAAATACAATATAATTATTAGAACGGGACTGATTATTAATGTTTAAGAGATTTTAGACACATTGAGAGAGGATTTTGGACTAAAATGGACTTTAGTTGCCTTTTGAAAGGATAATATAAACAGTAAATTAGAATGTGGGATTCGGAATTCGAGACTTTGATAGTTAGACTTTTTGGTTTACAGAAATATAAACAAATGATATTTTGCGGACGTCTAGACATAAACGGGACTTCTAACTCCCCATTAACGAAAGAAACTGGATCAAAATAGAATATACACTTTAGTTTATAAATAAATAGGTTATTTTTAATAATATTTAAAAATGACAGATTTATTTATTAAATGCATTTGATCACTTCGAGTCGGATTCAAGCCTTTTCGGCGAAACACGAAAGTTGTTCGTATGGCATTTTACTTTGCGCGAGCTTATCTGGCTCTTTAGAAATGAGGTTAAGTTAGGATTGGACGGAAATAGTTATATATACATAAAAATATACTAAGGTTAAGTTTAAAGACGCGCAAGTGTATTATCATCACCTGTATACTATGAATTGGCATACATTAAAAATATGTATGGATTTCGTCGTTACGCTGTACGCATCGTTGATCGTATTTAGTACGTGTTTATATATCGAAAGACATAATTATAGGTCGTGGTCGAGGATCGTTGCAGATTCAGTGTGATTTAATTGGATTAATGATCGTTGTCTTTAATCATGTGAGTTTCTTAAATCTCGCTTTCAATCTTTTGAATGTTTGATAACCCGCGAGGGGGATAATGCTTGTTACAAAATCTTATAATTTGGTTATCTTATAACAATGCGATTGTTTTTAAAGGATTTTGTGAGTTTATTAGCCCATGTTTTACTGGTTTCCTATATTCGGGTGTGAGAACTGCTTGTTTACAAATGCATTGTCAGGATTTGTTTACGATTGGTTTACATACTTATTTGATAGTTGCTCCATGGGATACATTATTTGACATTCATGTATTGGCTCACAAATGCATACTTTACATTTGAAATGATTTCGGATTAGCTTAGGTAATTGAATTTTGATAGCAATAAAATTACTGCCCGGGTGTTCTTGGAGGGGACACCGGTAACGGGAGTACATATTTTTACATTACTGCCCGGGTGTTCTTGGAGGGGACACTGGTAAAGGGAGTATATATGCGATGTAATGTGTATCAATGCCCAAATTACGGGGTACATACAAGTCTACGTCACAGCGTCATGAACTGTAAATCACTTGGAGGGTGAGCGCGAATGTTATGAAATAGATCTATTCGGGTGTGGATCCCTGTTCGGGTGATTAGCGATCACTTGGTAAACGAACATTATAGATCTATTCGGGATTGACAACCCCCGTTCGGGTGACTAGCAATCACTGGGAACGAACGTTATAACATGTCGGATTATATCGTTGGGACCTTCGGGCTTCCCCAACATGGCACGAAATTTGTATAGTGCGGGCACGGAATTTATATAGTGCGGGAAATGTCACGGAATTTATATAGTGACTCAATTTTGTTCATAAAATGTGTTATGCATTCTTTATAAATCTTTGGGATAAGATTGGTACTTTTGATGACATAAAATGTGTTATGCATTCTTTATAAATCTTTGGGATAAGATTGGTACTTTTGATGACATAAAATGTGTTATGCATTCTTTATAAATCTTTGGGATTTTTACATAGTACTGTGATGAAAACAAGTGGATTTATTTTTATATTAAAACTAATCTATGAACTCACCAATTTACTTGTTGACATCTTCTTAAGCATGTTTTCTCAGGTGAATTAGTGCTTGGTCTATATTTGATGATGCATTGGAGTCTTTACATTCAAGCTTTTATTGTGATGGCAAATTATGGGATCATGTATTATTAATTTCAGATTTTTATTGATATCAACAAATGTTATTATTCAAGAGACACCTAGAGGTCGTTCTCTTGTATCTATTGCTGTGTATTTCGAAGTAGTAAACACCCCTTTTGGTATTCCGCTTTTTTTGTTGCCGTTGTAATGTGATTTTTGGGAGGTGTACAGAAATAATCACCAATAAGCAAGAAATAAGAAAAGTTTAAAGCATATTAAGATAGGGAAATTAAGACAGGAAATGGAAATAAGAAAACTTACCAAAGCTCTTAGCTAAACAAAGGCAATATCTATGCTCAAATGAGTGTCTACAAGCTCTAGCTTATCAAATCTAAGCTAGTATAAAGTCCTTATGACTCATCCATGGCTAGTTCTATCCAATAAGCTTAAAATCCAATAGGCAAAGGTAATTAACTGATTTTTATAGTTTAAGTAGATTAAATGCTTATTATGAGCTTAATTTGAGCTTAGAGACTCAAAGAGCTTATAAGAGCTTATGAAAAACTTATGAAAAAGTAGCAACAACATTTGAGCTTATACGAGCTTATGACAGATTATTAAAATAGAACTTATGATTTTATTAATTAGAAAACTGATTACAATATGTTGAAACTAAGATTACAATAAGCTTTTAAAAACTGAATTAAAACTACATAAGCTAATTTATGAAAATTACAATTTAACTAGAAATTTTGAAAGCTAAAAAACTAAAAAAAATGCTCTTGTGTGTGAATGAGGCTCCTTTTATATAGCTCAGATGAAGCTTCCAGGCCTTGAGTTTGTTACTAGCTACTTGTCATCTCAACCCTTGATTCTTGCTAATCATTGGATCCATCATTAGCACCGTTGGATTAATTAAGTGATCACACGGATTGCCAGCGTGGCAATCTGTGATTTGACCCTCTTGTGCTTCTTTTGTACGTACTTTAGTACAAAAATCTAGCCCTTGGTGTGTTTTCTTCATCCGTGTGGCATTCTCCTTATGGGGTTTCCACCAATGAGAGCATTTCTAGACATATAACTCTGCCAAGGTGTCCTTTATCACTTGAATTGTCTATCCACGTGGCCAATTTTGCTTTGCCCTTAGTTTTGAACTCGAGGTAAAACGGGGAAGACGGTGAACAGTGGTAACTTCCTTTCCCGCATAAAAAACTTGTATACCAGGGTTGCTTGACTTTTCTTTTGACCCGGGTCATTTGACCTTGGGCTTATAAAGGTTTTGGGTCGGGGTAAGGTGTTGTTATAAGGGTTAACGGGTGTTAACTCTTTATAAATTAAAGAGTTAACACCGTTAGGGTTTAAGGGACTATTTTTGCAATTTGGTTTAACTTTGAGGGACTGATTTGGTATTTTTGGGTTTTGTCTTTTTGTAGTTGACTTTTGTTGACCTTTGATAGCATTCTCCCGGCTCTTGTATTCTCAATTCTGTTCCCGTGTCTGTGTTTGTCCGGTTTTGACCGTTTTCTTGTGATTTTTGTTATATCCGTACCTACACAATCACAAAAACAAAACAAACAATATACAAACATTTTAAGCACAATTTTGTCTTTTTAGGGCTTATTTTGATATAAAAAGGATATGTGTTTTCACACATATCAATAAGTGTACAATCTTTTTCTTTAGCGAGCTCGTACGCTGACTCGACGACATCCTATTTTACATGAAATTCGGTTGGCATATGCTCCACGAATGGGTTTGACGAGTTACTTACCCCGATGCTCGTCGTGGTATCAGATTTTTTTTTACGGGACGGGCTTTGCCGCAACCCGGGGGACGTGGTCTTGCATCTTCACTAAATAGCTCCTCGTGGCTTACCTCGGGGACTTGTTCGCCTCCGGTTAGATCAAACGGCTCAACTGAGGAAGGTGCGTCCCATTTTGCATGGGTTCTCAAGATTTCCCACGTGTCTTCTTGGCTAAACGGGGTTCCTTTATTCTCGTCACGATAAGTCGTTCTAGCTCGTTTCATAACATCCAAATTGTTTTCCCCACTTTTTCCCAAACGTTTGCTTTGTTTGAAAATGCCGTTGAACTTTTGGAAATTATGGTTCAACATATGCCACTTGCTTGTCAACATGTCCTTGTTGCGTTTTTGGTAATTTTGCTTGTTAATACAAATAAGCCGTAAAACGTTTATTTATATTTTATGATCTATTCGTGTTTTGTCAATGACAATCATAAAATCATCAAAAGTACAAAATAAAGTTTATATGTTTTAAAACAATAGTTTTCTAACTAAATAATCATCATACATCATCCATCATTTTTATCATATTCATCATTTGTCATCATGATTATTTCATATAACCCAAACTTCACATGTCATAATTTGTCGTCTATACTCTTTTACAAATCAACTCGGATACTTTGTTCAAATAACAAATGTATCTTCACATTGTCCAAACAAACTTATAACTTTTGGTATTTATATTACCTTTATATTTGCATAAGTAATATAAAAAAATTAAAGTTCCTTGAACAATTTTATTTAAAAAAATGGAAGTAACTTTACATCATGCATTACATCGTCTAAATCTTGAA
>BQNB010060642.1:0-36837 GCA_026074375.1 Tanacetum coccineum
GCAGTTTTTGTCTGTTTTTGGTCATTTAAGCTCGTTTTTAGAGGTAAAAGATATGTGTAATTAAGCACTTATCACCTACAAACCAGCTAAATTGCATAAAATAAAAGACGGGTTGTCTCCCGATAAGCAGTTTTGCTTATTAACGAGTGATGTGTTGTAGTGTAGGGTTATTTTTATATGATTTAAGTTTTAAATTTATATTTTGCCGACTTAACCAAAAACAACACTTTAACGGGCAGTGTACCTAATCGGTAGTAGTTTCGTGGTAAGTAGGGTGTCTATCACTGAGAGCGAGGTTAAATCTATCAATTTAATTAATATTTTGGTTGTCTAATCTAAGTTAATTCTATTCTAATCTAATCCTATGTTAAACCTATGTCAGTCTAAATCCTAATTCTAATAGGAAAAGGGGGTTTTCAGCCTGAGAGACTGGCACGGTTTGGTTGGTGACTACAATCAATTCAAGACACTGTTACTCAGGCAAGCTAATTAATACAAGATAAAAGAGCGGTCGAACCTTATATAAGAAAACTGTATTAACCATTATTAATCCGATTAGAACGTTGGTTTGTTTATTAAGTGCAATGATTTCTTCTCTTGAGGTGACATATCATTCTTAAGACTTAGGCATTACATCATCCTAAGACCTAGACACAATAATTCTATCACAATTAAAGCATCCACATAAAGCATCCTTATTTACTGATTATAATCTATCTTAGAGATTAAAGCAATGATGATCTTGTTAAACCCTAGTTCATAGAGACTTTATCCACTTACCGTTTAATAGGAATCTATACACTAGTAGTCCACTTGTCCAACTATCCAATGGAATTAGAAAGTTATTTGTTGAATTATCTAAGTCACCTGCTAGTCAACACGATCAATAAACCATCGGCAATATCCAATTAACTAGTTAAGCTCGAAGCGTATCCTAGACACAGACTTAGAAGGACAATATTTGTGTAACTATTATTCTAGATGTATAAATTACTATATGGAGAGCTATCCCGGACTCTAGATCCGCTTGGTCCACTTAGCTAGATCTAGTTGAATGATAGGTCACATACAAAAGCGCGTAAACAAGTATAAATTGATAAACATAAACAAGCATACAACGATAAATCAAGAAATCGATATAAACAAATACCAAACATTCAGATCTTCATAATAATGGCTAATACCCGAAGGTATTAGCCTTCAAACGTCATAATAAATACAAGAGTAATAATTTAGCCAAGGTAAACTAACCGAGTTAACGAATGATACCAAAAACTGAACGATTACTAAAGTATATGGAATTACACGATGTCTCCTATGGAATTGAATACGTTGCTCGACCTCTTCTGCTCTTTTTCTCCTCTAAAAATCGACTTTTGTGGTTTAGGTATCGAGAATATGATTTAGCACACTTAAAACTCATTTTTGAGTTTTCTATTTATAAGGTCTGGAAGTCGGTTGAATACGGCGTATCCAAGGAGTTGGATACGGGGTATTAGGGTTTTCTTAGAGTAGGGACCACGTTTGATATCTTCCAGCATATTATATTGATTCCATATCTTGAATACGACATATTGAGTCTTCTGGATACGGCGTATTGGTCTTTAATCCTCTGTGGTCTTTTGGTGAGTGCAGGAATGGATACGCCGTATCTTCTTGATGGATACGGCGTATTGGTCTTCAGAATAGTAATCTTCAAAATATCATCATTTAAGCTCCAGAATGCGCGCCTTTTGCTATCTTTCACCAATTACTCCATAATTACTGCAATTCTCAAATATAAATGATTAAGTAACATTTCTTTGCAATAACTATACAAAATGGGTTAATATTGTGGGATAAATGATGCTATAAAATAGACGTTAATTGATGTCATCAACGAGTCTTTAAGTTAGACTCAAAATGCTCTATGTTTTTGCAAAATGGAGAGTCTCTTCTAAAGTGTTGATATCTCCCCCGTAGTATCTTTTTAGTCTATGTCCATTAACTTTAAAGTTTACTCTGTTCTTATCACACACTTCTACTGTTCCATAAGGAAATACTTTGTTGATGGTGTAAGGTCCATACCATCTTGTTTTTAATTTTCCTGGGAAGAGTTTTAACCTTGAATTATATACTAAAACCTATTTTCCTTCGTGAAACTCTTTATCCACAATCTTAGCATCATGTCATTGTTTTGTTCTTTCTTTATATGCTCGAGAATGTTTGTAGGCCTCGTTCCTTAACTCTTCTAGTTCGTTCAATTGTAAATACCTATGCTTTTCGCAGTGTTAAAATCTAGATTTACATTCTTCAAAGCCCAGTATGCTTTGTATTTCATTTTAAGCGAAAGATGGCATGTTTTCCCATACACCATCCTGAACGGCGTACTCCCAATAGGTGATTTATGAGCGGTTCTAAATGCCCAGAGCGCATCATCGAGTTTATCTGCCCATTCCTTTCTATTTACATTCACTGTCCTTTCTAGGATGTGTTTAATTGCACGATTAATGTTTTCAGTTTGACCGCTTGTTTGAGGATGGTAAGCAGTAGCAAGCCTATGGGTAACACCATATTTCTTTAATGTCTTCTCCACAAGAAAATTACAGAAATATGTTCCCCTATAACTTATTAGTGGTTTTAGGACTCCGAATCTTGAAAACAATTTCTTGAGAAATTTAACTACTACCCGAGCGTCATTGGTTGGTAAAGCATCGGCTTCAACCTATTTTGAAACGTAATCAACAACTACGAGGATGTATTTGTTGTTTTGTGAAAAAGGGAAGGGTCTCATGAAATCAATACCCCAAATATCGAATACTTCACAAACGATAATGTTGGTTAAAGGCATTTGGTTACGAGAGGATATGTTACCGGCTCTCTAACATGCATTGCAATTGCGAATAAACCTAGCAGCATCCTTAAAAATGGTTGGCCAATAAAATCATGCTCCAAATACTGTCCTGGTCATAATGACAGCTCCGTAATGTCCTCTAGTGGGTCCCTTATGACAGTGTTCTAGAATTGCTTGTAGTTCTTTACCGAACACGCATCTTCTTATGATCCTGCCGAGACAAGATTTAAATAGGTATGAATCATCCCATATATAATGCTTAATGTTCGATAAGAATTTTCTTTGTAAATGGTACGACAAACCGTGTGGTATAACCTTTGATACTAAAAAATTTGCATAGTCAGCAAACCAAGGTTCTTTTTCTATTTCTTGTATATGGACCGCCATAAGATGCTCATCTGGGAAGGAATCTCGTATTGTTTCCTCTTTTAATGTTTCTAATCCTGGGTTCTCTAATCTGGACAAGTGATCAGCCGCTAAGTTCTCATTTCCTTTCTTATCCTTAATCTCTATAGTAAATTCTTGGAGTAGAAACACCCATCTTATGAGCCTCGGCTTCGCGTCCTGTTTGCTAAACAAGTATTTTAAAGCAGAATGATCAGTATAGATGACAGTTTTAAACATAATTAAGTAAGATCTGAATTTATCAAAGGCATAAACAACTGCCAGAAGTTCTTTTTCAGTAATAGTGTAATGCTCTTGAGCATCGTTCATAGTTTTACTGGCGTAAAAGATAGGCCAGAATTTTTTATTGATACATTGACCCAGAACTGCTCCTACAACATAATCACTTGCATCGCACATTAATTCAAAATCAAGGTTTCAATCGGGTGCAACAATTTCAGGCGCAGGTGTTAATTTATTTTTAAGGATGTCGAAAGCATGCATGCATTCATTCGAGAAAATAAATTTAGCATCCTTTATTAATAGTTGAGTCATTGGTCGAGCAATCTTGGAGAAATCCTTAATGAATCTCTGATAGAACCCGACATGTCCTAGGAAACTTCTAACCCCTTTTATATTAGTTGGGTAAAGAAGTTTGGCAATAACTTCAATCTTTGCACGATCTACTTCAATGCTAGACTTAGATATCTTATGACCTATGACGATTCCTTCTTTTACCATGAAATGACATTTTTCCCAATTTAACACTAAATTTGTTTCTTCACATCTAGCCAACATTCTTGATAAATTAGAAAGACAAGAGTCGAATGAGTTTCTAAAGACAGAAAAGTCATCCATAAATACTTCCATTAATTCTTTGCACATATCATGAAAAATTGTCGTCATACATCTTTGAAATGTAGCTGGAGCATTGCATAGGCCAAATAGCATTCTTCTATATGTGAATGTTACATAAGGGCAGGTAAAGGTAGTTTTTTCTTGATCTTCGGGTGCCAGAGGGATTTGAAAGTATCTAGAGAATCCGTCTAGGAAGCAGTAATACTCATTTCCAGATAACCTTTCTAACATTTGATCGATGAATGGTAATGGGAAATGATATTTCCTAGTTGCGTCATTTAGTTTTCTATAGTCAATGCAGACCCTCTATTCAGTCACAGTTCTGGTTGGGACAAGCTCGTTATTTTCATTTGTTATAATGATCATCTCCCTTTTTTGGTACTACATGTATGGGGCTAACCCATGGACTATCTGAAATGGCGTAAATTAATCCACTATCGAGTAGTTTGACTATTTCAGCCTTTACCATATCTTGAACCTTAGGATTAAGTCTTCGCTGAGGTTGTACCACTGGTTTAAAATTATCTTCCATCAGAATTTTGTGAATGCAAAATGATGGGCTGATACCTTTGATATCGGAAACTTTCTAAGCTAATGCAGCTTTGTGTTTTGTTAAAACCTTAAGCAATGATTCTTTTTCCTGAGGGTTTAGTAGAGAAGATATGATAATCCAAAATTCTTGATCATTGCTCAAGAAGGCGTATTCCAAGTGTGACGGTAGTTCCTTAAGTTTTGGAGGTTGTTTTTCAGCATCTCTCGTGTTGGTGGTGAATAACGTAGGTATGATGATTTCATTTGAATCCAAATTATCATGGTCAGAGAATGGTCCGGATTTACATAAATCTTTTGTTTCATCCTCATTGTTTTCCTATAAATTGGTATTGTTTATTTGTTGGTAATTCAGGATTGGTCCAAATAAGAAAGAATCAAGATGATTTGAAGGTAGAATTTCTTGAACAAGATCTATAACAGCTTTATCAATAATATCTTCAGAGAGAAGATTGTCATCTTCATGTGTGGAATATTTCATTGATTTCTCAATGTCAAAAGTGATTGTCTCACTTCCGACTTCAAAAGATATTTTCTTATTGAATACGTCAATCATTGCATGAGTAGTGGATAAGAATGGTCTTCCAAAAATTATCGGGATCTTGTGATCCTCTTTCATGTCAAGCACCACAAAAGCAACAGGGAAAATAAACTTGTTAATTTTTATTATAACATTCTCAGCGATTCCCCTAGGATATTGGGTTGATTTATCTTCCAATTCGATACACATGCGGGTAGTTTTTAGTTCTCCAAGATCCAATCTTTCATACATAGAATATGGCATAAGACTAATGTTGGCCCCAAAATCAGCGAGAGCCTTGTCAATGCTCATTTTTCCTATGATGCATGGGATGGTGAAGCTTCCCGGATCTTTTTCTTTAATTGGGATTTTATTTAGAAGAACAGCTGAGCATCTTTCATTTAAGGTTATTTTCGAGTTTTCTTCTGTATTACCCTTTCTGGCAAGAAGATATTTCATGAACTTAGCATACTTTGGCATTTGCTCTAAAGCTTCTAAAAATGGGATGTTTATCCTGTTCTTTTTCCTTTTTAAAGAACTTTTTGAAGATTTTCAAAGAACTTTTTGAACTGTTCTTTTTCTTTCTCCTTTTTAAGTCTTCCAGGGAAAGGGATATAGTGGTTGTGATTTTCTACAAGATTCATATGATTATCAGATACTTCTTCAACGTTTGTGATTTTCTCTGTTGTAGTCTTATTTTGTGAACTTTCAACAAGGTTTTTGGGAGGTTTGTAATTTAATCCGCTCCTGGTTGTGATAGCATGAGCCAACCCCCTTGGGTTTGACTCACTAGAGCTAGGAAGACATCCCGTCTCGCTATCCTGTATCATTTGAGTGATTTTTCCTAAGTGAAATTCTAATTTTTTGATAGAGGATGCTTGTGTTTTAAAGGTTTGGTCATAATTTTTCTTGATCCCCCAAACTATACTCTCACTATCTTTTTTTCTTATTCGAGATTCTTTGATGACCTTGTTTAAAGTTTCTTCAAGATTTTAAATTCTCACTTCCATTGGGGTTTCATATTTATGTCGTGCCATCCGAACTTCTTTAGTTATGTTGTTTATATTGTTCTCAAACTTATTAATTTGATTAAGAACAACTTGAAATGCTTTGTCTTCAGTCTTCACGTTTCCTTCTTCGTACCATGAGATGGAATGTACTGATAATTCCTTGATAACTTCCATTCCTTTGGTTGGTGTCATCCTAGGAATTGTGTATCACCCTCAAAATCAGAACGAATCAGAATACCACTTGGGATGCTACTTCATAGCATAAAGTACAAGTTACAGAAAACGACTCTAAGTGAGACGTTTTGAAAAGTCAACCATTCGATATACTTTATAAAATATCAGAGTTACAACAAGTCCCATTTGTAATGTAATAGAAAACATTTTCAAAACGTTTATCTAATGGTACTCAATTTATAAAGCCTTCAAAAATATATTCGCGCAACTCAAGTGCTCCCAATCTCAGCTAGCAAAATAATAATCTGAGAAAATATATGCAAAACGTCAACAATAATGTTGGTGAATTCATAGGTTTAAGTAAAAGCAGTATTGAAATAATTCAAGTAATATTTCTATAGAAAAGTAGTGTTACAACATTTTCAAAGTATTATTTCTGAAATCTAAGCGGTGATTCAATAAATCAAGTAATGTTCATTAGTGGACCACAAGATTTAAGTAATAAGGCGACAATGAAATATATTCATATGTTAAAATAGATATTATTGCACTAAGCTCATGACACCAAAACCTTAACATGATTTTTGTGAGAGGGAGTTGGTGTTGCCAGACATCCATGTATTTTTCTTTGAGAGTTGGTGTGGCCAAATACCCAAGTATTTTTCTCTCTTAGAGTTGATGTTGTCAAACACCCAAGTATTATTTTAAAGGTAAATGCGTTCATAATAGTGGGGACTTTGTATGGCAGTGGTACTTAATGTCAATAATTCACAGTATCGGGTCAAGCATACCCTTCAAGCACTTGTGTCCAAAGTAAAACAAGTAATGTGTTCAAAACTCACGATTTTATATATAAGTATTCAATGATCTCAAATCATGTAGTAAGCAAATCAACCTTTAGTAAGTTCATGAGTAAACAACCATGTATCACACATGTATTAGAAGTCATGTAGTAAGCAAGTAAAAGCTTTAGTAAAAATAGTCATGTAACGCTTATGTAATAGAAATCAATAAGTTTACTTAGTAAAACGAGCATGTATTCTCACTCCAAAAACAGTTTATGAAAACCATTAAAAGAGAATAGGTGGGGCTATGAACTCACTGTAATTAGAAGTATCGAACGAGAAATTCAACATAGTAAGAACTGCGACAACGTCTCACCCCCGACCTATAGTAATGGTGTGCATATTAGAAGAATATATCTTATAAGAAAAATGCATAAATTGCACATATAAATAAATATGTATGATTTCTACGTATGTATAACGTTATACCATAGAATCCATATGCGCCTCAACTTCTTAGTAATACATTCTAAGTTTTTTTGATTTTGACCTATTTTCCTAGTCACTTGACAACCTTTAAAGAAATACCAAATGACCTCAAACGCCTTCCATACTCCATTTCTAACAACCTTAATGTGTTAATAACCTACTGTATTTTTCCCAAAAATGTTTGGCAAGTCTCACTATTTTTCAAAAATTCGACGACTCGAAATGTTCGAAAAATGACCTGCTGTAACCACTTGAAAGTTTGACTTGACCTAACCTATTTAGACTCTCCAGAAAATCCTACACATCATGAACTTGCTACAGTAGCAATGTCATTAATTAAAAATGTGTTTTGATATGTCTGCTACCCTTACAAACACAACCTAGAAAACTGTCCCTAAACGCGGATTTGACAACGAATCTCATAAAATCATTTTGACCATCTTCCACTTATTGAAAATTTATGAAATCACCTTCGTTGAAAAATAGACTCTTTGGACTTAGTTTTAGGGTAAAAAAAATCAAGAAAGGCTATTTGGGTGATTAAGTTACGACTCTCGCAAGACGACTCAAAAATCTGCCCAGATTCCTATTCTGAATTTACGACAATCAACCCATCCAAACGCACCCATACTCTAACTCATTATACCCAATTCGATTTTTGATACAACCAAGAGCTTAAGTATGAATTATTTGTTATAAAATAGTTCTCGTTATAATATTTCAAGTTCAAACGGTTTCTACTACGCCAAAGGATCATTCTTAAATTTTTACCAAATTTGACCTTTTAAAATATATGTTTTTCCTTAGTTTGACTTATCAAAAACGATCCGCCAAAATGCGTTATTAAATATGAGGTATACTTGCGTTTAACATAAAATGACATTCCGGACAACTTTTCAGTTTCATATGAGATTCGAAACTAGCATAAAATGACTAAAATACCCTCGCAAAGTTAAGCACAAACCATATTTTTAGAACCAGTGTAGAATTTTAATTCACCAATTTTCTAACTTTGACCTATCAAAACGACTCGCTAAAATGCGTTTTTAGACTTAGATATCTTTTAGAATAGGTAAAACGACATTTTAAATAACTTTTTAGTTATACCCGAGACCCAAAACTCAACAGAAAATGATGAAACTGCCTCTACGAAAATCTGCACAAAAACCACTATATAAAAAGTGTGTAAAATTATATTTTACCCATTTCCCTAACTTCAAATTGCTCTAAAAATTCGTTTTTAAGAGTTATCAAATGATCCATATATCGAATCGAAGCTACGGACATCCTCTGCCATATTCTAAAGCCTAAAATCAGATTTATAATTTTTGACTCACTCGAAATCGACACTAAAGTTTCTGGTCTATTATGGGTAGCTTTAAACCCCTTCAAACTTCAATTTCACATCCCAAAAACTCAACAAATACTCTTAAACTAACCTAAATCCATCTACTAACATCTCAAATCAATGATTCAACCTTAATACCTCACACGCACAATCATTCATGAATTCTAAGTTTAAAATTAAACACATGCAAGCAATATAAATATTAATCAATACAAAAGGGTTTAAAACATACTTACAAATAATGGCGAATGCAAGAAAAAGATCAAACAAAAACCCTCTTGGTTCTACCCTATTTGCCGAAAACCAAACAACCCTTAATTGATGAGACCCTAACCTTTTTTATTACTTAATATCTTCCAATAGTACTTGTAATCAAACCCTTCAAGCTTTAATTATACCCAAAATCAAAAAATCTTCAAAAACTCATAATCTTGTAAAAACCTTGCATGTTGATTAAACCTTGAAAACAATTATAGGGATTAGTATAGTATTGATGTAGGGATAATAGGAAGTGTTTAATTAAATTTTTGGTGATGGTTGTGGTGTTTTGGTTATGGTTTATCGAACCAGAGAGAAAGGGAAAGCAAAGAATAAAAATTTTGATATCTGAAGTTGTAACTGTGAGTTTGAGTTGGGTTAAAACTCCTTTTTATAGCAGCATTGACTTTCCTAATAGTCTAGTTGACTTTCAGCCTTTTTATAAAAATAAGGGGATGTTTGTTTGGGCTTATTGATGACGTCAAAAGAGGGGAGGGGGTATGTTTGGTTTTACATTCATTTTTTTTTATCAAATTTGGACTATACAAAATTTGGGCTAAAACCTTTAGTTAACTTGTGATTAAACGTAAAAATACAATCTTGACGCGGTTTCGACAAAAACACGAGAAAAGTCAAAGAATACTAAAATAAAAAATAATTAAGCTTCCGAAGCTAAAATATAAAATTATCGATTTCTTAAACGTTAAAATTAATAAGTATTCAAAGCACGAATCACGAATAATTAAAACGACGATTTTTACCAAATTGACTAAAAATAATAAAATAAATTCCATAAAAATTGGAAAATAGAATTAAGGATCGGTTAAAATATTGACCGTAAAATGCGAGATGTTGCAAATTGGTCCCTTGAAATCGACCTTTCTTCGAGTCTCCTTGTCCAATCCTTGATAAAAGATTTGTAATTGCTCATGTTTGTTTAACTTATGTTCAGGGCAGTCGAAAAGAGAGTCTGTGAATCTTTCCCATGAATAATGCAAAGGTTCATTAGGCTTTTGTTTAAAGTTCCTAATTGATTCGATTTGTTTAATGATTTTAAAATGAGGATGGTATTCCTCTAGGAAGGCTTTTTCTAACAGTTCCCAGATCGTGATTAATCCAGTGGATAATCGTTTCATCCACTGTTTAGCTTTTCCTTTTAGGGTAAATGGAAAAGCCATTAACATGACCTGATTTCTGGAGATTCCTGGTGAATGAAAAAGATCGATAATTCCGGTGATGTTAGAAATATGTTCATGAGGATCTTCGTTCTTTTTTCCATAGAACATGTTTTCTTTTAGTTCCTCGATGCATTGTCCCTAAAATTTGAATTTTATGTTGTCTTCGAATAATGGTCTAACAATTCCAGGTCCACTGTCGAACCTGATTGTTGTCAGATATTCGTTGACAGTAGACCCAGATTCGTTAGTCTTACTCATATCAAATTATGACTAATTTGAGCTCCCCGAAAACGGCGCCAAAAACTTGATGCGTAAATTTTTTTAAATATTTATTTGCCAAGTTTTAAATTTATAAAACTCGTCTATCGTTATACGCACTAACGGGCAGAGTACCCGTTCGTTATGCAGTGCAGTAGCTGGTAAATCCGAGGTCGTCCCAAGAGCTAAGGTTTACTAGTTCTAATTTGATTATGTCACGTTTAGAAAATGGTTTTGAGTTGATTTAAAGTACTAAGAAAACAAGTACGAAAAAGTAAAGAAGTTTGAAGACAATAAGGAGAAAGGCGTGCTAGCCTAACCATTTCATTATTATTATGACTACGTTTCCAGCGCCACATTTAACTACAAGTTTCATTAGTGGTTCTAATATCGACAAACCCGCGTTGGTCATTAAGGTCAGTCCTATACTAACTCTGCGATCCCAAAATCCCCTATGATCACACGAGCTGGGTATCCAAGCTTGAAGTGGTTAAATCCCAACTATCCTTAAGACCAATTCAGCAACCTAAAGGTTACTAACCCTCTCTGAAAGAGTTTTTGCGTTTTTTAAGTGTTTAATGTGATAAAGGCGGTAAAATGGTCAATTCCTATACTAGGGATAGGTGACAAACTATCCTAGTACCCTGCTAATCCCAGGTTCAAAATGGTAAATTTACTATTAGGACTAACAAGATCCAAATCACCCTCCACACTACCAAAATACAGGGATCTATGAAAGGCTATAAGGATATCCAATGAAACTTTCATTAAACAGGAAACATAGACCATAACAATAGTGAATACATGGTTAGGCCAACATTAAAGGTGCTTAGCCACTCATAGCAATAGCAATATAATACATACGAATGATTAATGCTTTGATGACCTCAAATAACGTCACTTTTATAGCATCATTTATCCCATGTAATTAAACCATTTTATATAATTATTGCAAAGAATTGTTACTTAATCGTTCATATTTGAGAATTGCAGTAATTATTGAGTAGTTGGTGAATATTAGCAAAAGGCACGCATTCTGAAGCTTAAATGAAGATATTTTGAAGATTACTATTCTGAAGATCAATACGCCGTATCCATCAAGGAAGATACGTCGTATCCGTGGCTGCACTCACCAAAGACCAAAAAGGAAACAAGATCTATACGCCGTATCCAGAGAAGACCAATACGCCGTATTGGAAATATGGAATGAATATAATATTCTGGAAGATATCAAGCGTGGTCCCTACTCCAAGAAACTCCAATACGTCGTATCCAATCCCTTGGATACGTCGTATCGAACTGACTTCCAGACCCTATAAATACAAAACTCAAAAAACGAGTTTTAAGTGTGCTAAATCATATTCTCGATACCTAAACCACAAAAGTTGATTTTTAGAAGAGAAAAAGAGCAGAAGAGGTCTTGCAACGCTATCAATTCCATAGGACCCTAGGAGAAAACGTGTAAATTTCTTATACTTTTGTATAATTCGTTTAGTTTTTTGTATCATTCTGTTAACTCGGTAGTTTACTTGGCTAAACAATTACTCTTGTATTAATTTTGATGTTTTGAAGGCTTATACCTTTTGGTATTAGCCATTAATTTATGATGATCTGTGAAATGTTTGGATTTTGTTATATCTCCCCGATCTGCTTTAATTTTATCAGTTTTGCTTTGCTTGTTTCTGTTTATCAATATAATTGTTTAAGTGCTTTTGGTAATGTCGGGACCCTATCATTCAACTGGATCTAGTGATACGGACTCCTAGTAATCTAGATGTCAGGATAGCTCTACCTTATAAGTAATTTTATTACATCTAGAATTCTTTGGAATCACCAAATATTGTCCTTCTAAAATTGTGCTAAGGATACGCTTCTGGCTTAACTAATTAAAGGAAATTGCTTTGGTTTATTGAACATGTTGACTACGTTGGTGAATCTAGTTAATTCAAACAAAAATCTGTTCATGATTCCATTTAGATAGTTGAACAAGTTGACTACTAGGGTTATAAAATTGCCATGAAGTGTAAGCGGGTGTAAAGTCTCTATGATCTAGGGGTTAACAACGATCAAAATTGCTTTAATCCCTAAGGATAGATTTTTAAGCAGATAATAAGGATTTTTATACGGTTTGCGTTAATTGTGACAGGATTAATGTTGTCTAGGTCTTAGATATGTCTCGCCTTAATGTCTAAGAATGATATGCCTCTTCGAGATAAGTAATCATTGCATTGAATAAACAAACCAACCTTCTAATCGGATTAATGATGGCTAATACAATTTTCTATCATATGGTTCGACCGCTCTTTTATCTTTTGTTAATTTGCTTGCATGGGTTAAAGTGTCTGAAATTCGATTGTAGTACCAAAAAAGTACCCGTTTTGTCAGTCTCTTCAGGCTGAACTCACCCCCCCCCTTTTACCTATTAGAATTAGGATTAGAACTAACATATGATTAGCATAGGTTTGACTTAGATTAGAACTAAGATAGATTAGATAACCAAAATATAAATAAATTGAGAGATTTAACTTCGCTTTAAGTGTTCGACACCCTACTTACCATGAGTCTACCACCGACCGGGTATACTGCCCGTTAAAGTGTTGTTTTTGGTTAAGTCGACAGAATATAAATTTAAAACTTGAAACATCTTAAATAAACACCACTACAACAACACATCAAGTTTTACGCCGTTGCCGGGGAATGAAAATTAATCTTAATTTATATTTTATATTTTGGTTTTTATCTAACCCTTAGAAGTAGTGTAAATTAGATTAGTGTATATTCTTGTATTTTTTGTATATTTTTGTATATTTGTTAGTTTAATTGTTTGCTTGTATATTTGTGTGTTTAATTGTTTGCGAATTTAATTATTTTCTTAATATACAGTTCTGGTCGATAACTCGATACGACGTATTCACTTCCATTGGATACGGCGTATCGATCATCTGTAACAGAATCAGATCCTGAGTTTTCATATTTGATTTTTGCGCTAAAAAATTTTCTACCTTTCTTCAGAGCAAATCCTGCTGATATTTTTACCCGTGTTACAGGAAGAACTTATCAGAGCTAGTCGATTGAAGAAGTGATGGCATATAAGGAAAAGAAGTCAAGTATGGAAACATTTGCGCCTAATGACAAAGCAGATTATTATTCCGGGATTACAAGTATTACAATTAACGGGAAAAATGCTTATGAGCTGAAAGGAAAATTCTTGGATGATTTGCACAACGATGCTTTTAGTGGAATAAACAGGAAAGACGCAGTTGAGCATATTGAGTACTACCTAAAAATTATTGACCCAATCAAATTACCCAATGTAGATCATGATAAACTAAGAGTTGTTGTTTTCCCAATCTCATTGGCTGGAGGTGCACGAAGATGGTTTGATAGAACCAAAGAATCAATCACTTGTTGGGTCAACTTAACTGCTAAATTTTTTGGAGAATACTACCTGCCTTCTCGCATCGAGGGAAATAACACTCCCGTAATAAAATAGGACCCAACCAATCTAAGATTCGAAGGCTGGTTGGCTACAAAGTTCGTAAACTATAAAACGATGGATATATTTACCAAAGAAGCTTTGTGGGATTACTCGAAAATGGGTGGTGATGAAATTGAACTATCTGATGATGAATCTTCTGATCTTGAAGAATATTGGAGTGATGAGGAGGAAACTGCTGAAATCTTCAAGATTGAAACTGAATTTATTGACTACGAGACACCTCTCTGCTTGGCATTCAATGAATTTAACTATCTTATAAAGTAGATCCGGACTTACTTACAAAGGATATTATAGGGTTTAAAACCTACGAAGATTACAAGGACGATTAGATTTACGAATGAAACAAGAATGTAACATGGGTATATGACAAGCCATGGCTTGATAATGGAATATGGAAGGAACCGAAACCAGTCAAACATACTTGCAAACCTTTCAACTATAAGACTAGTGTTCTGAATGGCCAACCTGTAGTTGGAAAGTGGATGGTTATTGTAATGGAGGAAATTTGCCCGGTGCTTACCATATTGGAAACTCGCTCCATCACCAAAACCTTGAATGGTACGAGGCTTTAGAAGATAGCGAACTAAAAGATGAAGCTTTAAGGAACAAAGCTATCATGGAAGGCTTAATCAGTGATGATGAATCATACAATGATTGTTGGAGAAGATGGAAAAGCCATGAGATTAACTACCATAATTATAACGGGGAATATGAAAACGAAACTCGTGAAGAGGGACATGAGTTATGTGGTATCAAAACTCGCGAGGTGCAGCTTTGCCAAATAAAAAGATACAAGATGATCAAATATTCGTTTAATGATGAAGAGGAATATGTTGTCGTAAAACAAGACGAATACAACGATCTTACAATCACAAGTGATGAGGTGTGCCGAGCTTACCAGGAAATATTTTGGATGATGGACGAAGGATGGATGGTTACGCGCACCGAGTGAGAAGCTGAAGAAAAGTCTAACTTAAAGACTTCACTGTAAACAAAAGTGCTTCCCGGGAGACAACTCGGATTGTTATTTAATTTTATCGAGTTTATCTTCCCAGACATCAATACGGCGTATCCGCTCCATATCATACGACGTATTAAATGTCTAGACGTTATCAGTCTTTACTTTTTATGCACTTTAAAAAACATTATTGTCAGTTCTGGTAATACGGCGTATTCATGCACATGATACGACGTAGCCACCAAAACTGACTCGTATTTAATTTGTTTAGTTTAGTTTAAATTAACCGTAGGTACCAAGATAGGAATGCACATGTTTTTCCCTATATTTTCATACAGGACCTTGGAAGCAAAGAAATATCAACGAATATTAGTGGAGAATTTACAAATCTGGAAGATCTTAAAGTGTTGGAGTCTTGAAACTTTAAAGCGGCTGTTCAACACAATCTTGCTCATAAACACAACATGGAGAATCTATCGAGCAAATATCAGGGGAGTTTCTCATTTTAATTCTTTTTAATTCCCGTATTTAATGTTTTATCTATACAAAAAGGACGTTGTATAATTCAAGTGGAGGGATGGAATTAGAATGATACTTGTCCTATTTTTCACACTAAAATGCTTAAATTATGCTTAATTTTTTTTCAAGCATAATTTTATGAAATTACATGTTACATAACCCGCACACAATAACCCTTGTTAGATATTGTGAGGATTTAACCTTATCAGTTTCTAAATGTTTACCTAAATTCCACAAAAATATGAGTGTGCCGGTGATGTAGTGGACTTTAAAACTTGGCTTGGTATATCTATTCGAGACCGTAGTGATAAGTACTATGGATTTAGATGGAGTAACTTGTTTAAATTGGTAAATTTTAGGATTACACCCAAATCGCCTTTACATGTTGCTTATTAACTAACTACACTGGTTAGTTAACCCCCGTTTAAACCCTTTGTTTACTATCACTTTAAGAGTAAGATACCCCTAGAACAACCCGTAGAGCCAATCCTTTAGGAATTACACTAATTATTTGTTTCGTTACACCTTTAAACCTTAGCCTACCCTGTTAGATTAAGTGTATTTTACAGTTGCTAGTTGCTTAAAGTGTAAAGTTTGTATTATCCGAGTCTTGTGTCAATTTTGGTACGGTTGGAAGAAATTTGCACATTGCAAACGGGAATGTATATTATAGTCAAAACTCATGTATTTTTACTACCATCGCAATTATTGGTACGTCCAAAGAATGAGGAATTATCGAAGGAATTATCCGGAATTATTATGATCGTGAAGATGGTGAAACTACACCGATTTTCGAAGTTTAGTGTTAGTATGAATGAAAAAAAACAAAAAAATTAGAAAAATTACAACAAAAAAGAGAAGGAAAGTTTGAAGATAATCGTTTCGCAACTACCGAAGGAATTACACGAAGGATCGATTATTCGTTGACACAAATCGACGATGTAGAGTATTGTTTAAAGTGGTAGATATCGCCACTTGCCTTGTAAAGTATGTAAAGTATGGGATGTTTGGGAAGTTGACCATTATGGGAACGCCAACTTTGGTAGTTGTTTTTGATCTATGATTAAGACGTTGTAAATAGTTGTGTCTTTATCATGGTAACGGTCGGGAAAAAAGTGTCTAGCAACTTGTATTTTAGACTTAATCTATTTGTTTCGTAATTTTTATTTAACAACAATTTAATTCCCTTTCCTAATCATTAACCATGGGTTTTACGCGAATGAGGATGTGATCGAGCGTGCATGTCTATTCCGTTGTTACGGCCATGTATGCATGTCTCAGCTGCCTTGTTGGTTTATTACTATTGGTGAAAGTTAGAAGATCCATACCCTATATTACTCTACTTTTCCTACTCTTTAGCTTATTCGAGGTGGGAGTGAGCAGTCACATGTGTCTATCCCGTCGTTACGGGTGTGTATGTGTGGTCTTTGTCGCCCTCCTAGAATATTGGTATCGATAAAGATTAGTTAGAGTAATCAACCCTAAGCCTTATCATATAAACCCATATTTACCTTTATAAACTTGTTACTCCTTAGCTTTAGCGGTGGAGATGTGTATCCTTGCCAAGCTTATGATAGAATACTCATTACGACCGAGCAATTGAGCGAATTAGTTACATGTTACCACATAGATTAGTTGAATAATTTGAGTGTTTTTATCTTCCTATTTCGTGAGGTGTTTGGTTATGTACTTGTAATAGATCAAATAAATGCTTTAACAGAAAATATCCTTAGGGATACATTTTTATAAACTTCTAAAGGCTACTTGAGGACAAGTAGGATTCAAGTGGGGGGATATTTGATGACATCAAATAACGTCACTTTTATAGCATCATTTATCCCCTGTAATTAACCCATTTTTATATAATTATTGCAAAGAATTGTTACTTAATTATTCATATTTAAGAATTGTAGTAATTATAGAGTAGTTGGTCAATATTAACAAAAGGCACGTATTCTGGAGCTTAAATGAAGATATTTTGAAGATTACTATTCTGAAGACCAATACGCCGTATCCATCAAGGAAGATACGGCGTATCTGTGCCTGCACTCACCAAAGACCAAAAAGGAAACAAGATCTATACGCCGTATCCAGAGAAGACCAATACGCCGTATTGGAAATATGGAATGAATATAATATTTTGGAAGATATCAAGCGTGGTCCCTGCTCCAAGAAACTCCAATACGCCGTATCGAATCCCTTGGATACGTCGTATCAAACCGACTTCCAGACCCTATAAATACAAAACTCAAAAAACGAGTTTTAAGTGTACTAAATCATATTCTTGATACCTAAACCACAAAAGTTAATTTTCAGAAGTGTAAAAAAAGCAGAAGAGGTCTTGCAACGCATTCCAATCCATAGGAGACAACGTGTAATTTCTTATACTTTTGTAATCGTTCAGTTTTTGGTATCATTCGTTAACTCAGTTAGTTTACCTTGGCTAAAATAATTACTCTTGTATTAATTATGATGTTTGAAGGCTAATACCTTTGGGTATTAGCCATTATTATGAAGATCTGAATGTTTGGTTTTGTTTATATCTCGATTGCTTAATTTATCGTTGCTTGCTTGTTTATGTTTATCAATATACTTGTTTACGTGCTTTTGTATGCGACCTATCATTCAACTAGATCTAGTGATACAGACCAAGTAATCTAGATGTCAGGATAGCTCTCCATATAGTAATTTATACATCTAGAATCATAGGATCACAAATATTGTCCTTCTAAAATCGTGCTAAGGATACGCTTCTGGCTTAACTAGTTAACGGAAATTGTCTTTAGTTTATTGAACATGTTGACTACTAGGCGAATCTAGTTAATTCAACAAATAATGTTCTGATTCCATTGGATAGTTGGACAAGTGGACTACTAGAGTATAAATTGCCATTAAGCAGTAAGTGGGTAAAGTCTTTATGAGCTAGGGTTTAACAAGATCACCATTGCTTTAATCCCTAAGATAGATTATAATCAGGTAATAAGGATGCTTTATGCGAATGCTTTAATTGTGACAGAATTAATGTGTCTAGGTCTTAGGATGAAGTCCCGCCTAAGTCTAAGAATGATATGCCTCTTCGAGATAAGTAATCATTGCATTAAATAAACCAACCAACCTTCTAATCGGATTAATGATGGCTAATACAGTTTTCTATCATAAGGTTTGACCGCTCTTTTATCTTCTGTTATATTGCTTGCGTGGGTTAAAGTGTCTTGAATAGATTGTAGTCACCAAACAAACCCGTGCCAGTCTCTCAGGCTGAAACCCCCCTTTTACCTGTTAGAATTAGGATTAGAACTAACATAGGATTAGCATAGGTTTGACTTAGATTAGAACTTACATAGATTAGATAACCAAAATATGAATAAATTAAGAGATTTAACCTCGCTTCAAGTGTTCAACACCCTACTTACCACGAATCTACCATTGACCGGGTACACTGCCCGTTAAAATGTTGTTTTTGGTTAAGTCGGCAAAATATAAATTTAAAACTTGAAACATCTTAAATAAACACCACTACAACAACACATTATGCTTAGTAATGTAAAGTGATCCTCCTTTGGACTTCTGGTGGAATGCTTCGTCTTTCAGAGGTACTGGTCACCTCTCTGCTGCTGTGGAATGAAGTGGTGGAGTCGAATTCATTACCACATGCTCATGCTCAAACTACAAAGACATACTATAAGCATTAAGATTTAAGAATCATGAAAGCTCAAGAATTAAAGACAAAGACTTCCGCACAAACTCTGATATACAAGATCTTCCTTCAAAGATATCAAGTCTATCAAGGGAGATTGTTAGCAAGCTTTCAAGATGATGCAAAGTATGAGCATGTTGGTCAAGACACAAGATCGCAAGGTGGCAAAGATGATCAAGACAAGCAAGGAAAAGATTTAAAGATCTCGGACATAAAGACGAAGTCGAAAGACAATGACAAAGGCTCAAGATCAAAGATCACAAAGCATGAAGGAACAAGCCTACAACGTAGACAGAGACAAAGATCACAAGAGCTCAACGACAACAACAATCTCATTGATCTCACGAAGGAGTGTCACAATGAACTCACTTCGGGGGAGATTGTTAGCCTCAAAATATATTGAGTCGAACAATGGAAGTTCGTTCATTGTCGCATCGGAAATAAGGGTCCGGGGCGTGTTTCTTCTCAGGATTATAATACATGATAATATGAGAACGGACCAAAAAGTCGTTTAATAACTTGATACATTGGAATTTAATAAAGTATGTGTTACAAAGCCCGTCAGCTTTACTTGTTTACCTTGTTATATTACAAAGATTTCAAGCCCAGACAAGTTATACAAAATGTAATGCGACTAAATCTTTAATGCATGAATTCAAAATATAACAACAATGTATCTTCTCACCTAGTGTTATATGTACCTCCTGAAACATTGCATTTAAAAACAGTCATCATTAAAGTTGGTGAATTTTGTACAACAACCCCTAATTGGTCGCAGCGGAATAAGGGTCCGGGGCGTGTTACTTCATAGATCAATAACACAAGTATATTTAGATTACGTCCAAAGTCGTTTTAAAACCTGATTAACATTGGATTTAACAAAGATTTGATACAAATAGCCCGAAGCTTTTTACTTGTTCATTGATTATTTTTACAAAGATTACTGCGTTTATACAACAAATAACATCCATATCTTTAGCTATGACTTCAAAAATAAACAAAATCACCAATGTATTCCTTGGCACCTTATGCTTATGACTCCTGAAAAACATTGCTTTAAACGTCAACAATTAATGTTGGTGAATTCATAGGTTTGATATGAATAATAATTATGCTAGGTCGCAAGACTTTTCCCGTGATGATTGCTAACACATGCAGACATCACATATAACTAGATTAACTTATACACTAAGCTCATGACACTGAATGCTCGACAATCTTTCTTGCAATTAAAATATATATTTGCAATTTACGGCCCAATCCCGGATGTATACCCTATAATCCTAATTGTCATGCTATTTACGTTCGTTCCTCTAGTGATAAGGCTCATGTCACACGACGGGGAGGTCGTTTCTACCAAATAGATCTATTATAGATACAATAGCGCTCACATAATGTAATTCCCAACTACATATCTATGCAATAATTGAAAATTCATGACATGGGACTCTTAAACTGGGTTGTAGCCAACTTAGGTAAACATGTAATATTATTGCGTCCTTATTTTTAAAACAAGCATGTTCCACCCCATAATTATAAATCATTGAAATGTATATTGTAGGGCTATGTACTCACTAGGTTCTGATAATACAAATATCGCAGATAAAAGCTCCGTTAAAGATCGAATTGCACCTAAATTATCATAGGTCGTATAAGTAACGAGTACTTGATTATATCTTTTAGTTGTTACATCGTAACTATCGTTCGGGATATTAATTTAAGAGGTCTTGACATTGTGTTTTTCGATGAGTTAGGACACTTTTTAAATAGTATAGATCCAACAACTCGTATGATACGTCCATCGAAGAGGCTCTTTATGAAAACTCCAGTTAATTATGACTTTGATAACACATTATTATTCTTATATAGTTCAATCCCAACTAAGGGTTTTGGTATAAAACATTACGTATTAAATAAGTAAAAAGCTTTATATTATCGTTTTATGTAAAACTACATAAATTTTACGTTTTTTTTAAGCCTCGATTTTAACGTTTCTTAGCCCATTTTTCGTATTAGGACGAGTTATATAATTTGAAATTTTCATATTTTAACCCTCTGGTCGTACAGTACTATTTATGTTCACATCAGACGTGAGTTTTATTAAAATCGTATTTGTTGTCGTAAACCCCGTAAATGTCGTATTTTATTCGTTATAGCTCTGTTTTTAATGATTCTTTCGAGGAAGTTCTCTTTATTGAAAGTTCTATAATTTTATGAGGTTTACAAAATTGTAACTTTCTATCATGAATAGTAATTTTTATAAAAAATTGTTTTATAAAAAGTCATTTAATTGTCAGTAAATCTCGCGAAATTCCATAACTCATTCGTTCTATTATTGAAAAATATTCCGTTCTTATCATTTGGTAATCTTAAAATTTGTATTATTGTTAAAAATTATCAAACTAGTTGTTTGATATTAAGTTTTTTAAAAGTTATTTTATAAACTACGTTTTAATTAACGTATAATCGTTTTAACGTAACTTTTTCGTTTATTAATCCGTTTTTTGACAAGTTCTTAACTTTATCAGAATCGTTTGTGAAATGTATTATCTTATAATAAATATAAATATAAGTTATAATTTTTATAACACCTTTTGGACAGAAAATGTTTAAAATAACTTTCAATTAAGTCCATTTTTGACTAGTTTTTTGTTTTTCACTTTATACTTTTTACATTAATATACATAAGTATTACAAGTCTTCTCATCTTGTTATATCCTTATTTTAATGATCATATAACATTACTATAGGTCCATAATTAACCTTAACATGTCATTTGTATTTCTTTTACTTGAATCATATTAAGAAACTTTTATAAACCCTAATTAACATCAACACTTTTTAAGCTTAATTAAGATTGTAAAATACTTAGGTATCCATTTATAATTCTATTACTATCAATATAAACATGTGTATTAAGTTATTAAACTATATTTTACAACGAAAAATCCCATGTTTACAAGTTAAACATATCCTAAGTTGATTCACTATATAAACATCACATTTCACTTTACTCACTATATAAATGAAAAGTTAAGGGCTTAAGATAACCTTAATGAGATGATGTAGGATGATGAAAAATAAGTGCTAAACCCTTGTTTAGACTTTAAACCCAAGATTATAACCAAGAAAACCCTAGTTTCCAAAAGAAAACCCTAATCTTGATTTCTTGCTTCAACACTTGTAAATAATTAATCAAGGCTTCAAAATACTTTGAGGTATCTTAGATATGATATGAGAGTGTATGTAAATAGGTTATATAAATTTTGTATGGATAGATTAGAGGGGGGGTTGAGCCGTGGGTTTTGGCTTAGAGAGGAGAGAAAGAAGATGATTTTTGTTAAGTGTTGCAATGTATGTGATATCTCATGAGAAATGTGGAAGTATTATATAAGGAATGAGCTAGTAAAGAAATGAAAACAAAGACCAAAGATTATGGTCAGAGGGGGGGGGCGGCAAGATCCTTAAAATGGGGAAAAAGATGGTCAAAGTTACTATGCATACTAATTCTTCCATGCTCATTTAAGACTTATGTTTTCATGTCTCACTTTGTGTAGATTATCCCATGATATTTAGGGTGAATGTTTGCTAGACATTTCATTTGGGTAGAATTTAATAAGACTTTGAGTATTGGGTATAAAAGTGGGTATTTGTTGAAGCGTAGAATTATTTTTGTGGTTCCGGGTATGCTTAAACGTACTTTATCGTGAAACGAATTTAACTTACGCAACCGATAAAAATAAATGAACAATAACCATAATTTTTCTCAAAATAATTATTTAATACTTGCTTGATGCAAACGTTTAATCGATTGATGCCCGTTTACATTGAACGCTAATTTTTAGCTTACGCGATTTAGCTTAACATTTATGATTTAAAGCAAATGCGTACAATACAAAAGATACATTGTGGATTTATCGACGTCGTCAATGACTTGAAAACACAGGGTGTTATAAATTTCATAGGTTTATGTAAATGTATATGCAGGACCGCAAGACTTTCCCAGTGATAATACAACAGATGCAGACATCACAAAATGCAATTACGTTTGCCTAAGCTCATGACACCGAAGCTCGACATAATTGAATACAATATATAAATATTGCCTACATTGCCCGTGATGATGTTCATCCCCGTAACATCCAAGTATCCGACATGACATTATTACGTTCTTTTAAGTGACAGCTAGTCACCGAACGGTGAGTCGAGGTCATTCCTCAAAATAGATCTATATATATTCATTCGTGCTCAGCATTCCAGTAATTGACAGTTCATGGATTCATGGGTTAGTGGGTTATCGTACTTAGGCGAACACAACGTAATCATGATAAAATGTTACACTTGTATCCCCAATTTGTAAAACTTGCATATGTTTCTCACCACAATTATCTTGTAATTTAATAATTGTAAAACATGGGGATTAACTCACCCTTGAGTGAGTATAATCTGATACAATATATCCCAAGTTAATAACGCGTCACGCTAACGCCCAACTATGAAACCTAGTTAAATAGGTCGAATCAGTATTCAGTTTCGTTTGTTAACAACAAACTGTATATTAATCCATTTGTTCATCATTCGTACTATCATTCGGGTATCTTAATTTAAGAGGTATGACATGACGTTAAGAGGAGTTAGACTCTTTAATCAGAAATCCAACAACACGGTCGATACACCTGGTCGAAGAAGCCTCATTATGAAATTCCCTAGTAATATTAGCACTTCGATAACTAATATCATAATATATTCTATATAGCTTTATCACCATCTAATAGTTTACGTGAAATAAGTTATTTATAAGTAAAAACGTTTTTATAATTACGCCTTTAGCAAAATGACATAAACTTTGTCGTTTTAAGCCTGTTTCTAGCAGTTTCTTACGCCCACGCTTTCGTCTATTAAGGTCGAAGTGATCATAAAATCACTATTTTTAGGTTTTTGATTGTTTCTATGATGAATAGTGTTTTTTACTATTCATAACAGCTATATAAACATTTTTTATACTTTTATTTAACGTAAACCCGTTTTTGTCCTATACTTATTCGTTATTGATCGTTTTTAGCGATTCTTTCAGAACACGTTATCGGTAATCTGAAGTTTTATCATATTTATTGATGTTTTCAAAGGTATAAGTTTTTCTACCATGAATAGTATTTTTATAAAATTTGTTTTATTATAGTATTGCGTCGTAATATCGTAACTTGCGTATCTTCTTCGTTATAAATCGGTTTTCGATGTTTTATAACATGCATGGATATTTTTCCTACTTATATAATGAATTAGAATGATGAAAAATGAGATACAAAAATACCCTTGATGAATTTATAGAACTCGGTTGTGTATTTTCGAACCCAAAACAATTTCCACGATCGAATCAAGCAATCCACGATCTTCCCACTATTTTTCCCACCTTCCTTGATCTCCAAAACACCTTAGAAAAATAGTCCTAGCCCTTGAAAAATTCGGATTGCCGCCTCTTTGTATTTTTAGGGTTTCGTATGTTTTTCTTTTAGGGTTTACCAAAATAAAATGCATAAAAGAAATATAATATGTATTTTGGCCGAATTTTTGGGCTTCTAAATAGACTAAATCAGAATTTTAACCTTGCCTAATTTATTTTGTAATTATCCTAATTTATTTGATTTAGTTTGTAATATATAAATAAATAAATATTAGTAATTTCGGCATAAGTATATATACATAAATATTAATTATTTTTCTTACAAAATATAAGGTATCTTAATCTTACATAAATTTCATAATTGTCATATGTTGTATTTTTATAATTTCTAGAATTAAAATGAAATGTATGCATGCTTTTATGAAATTTTCTTGCATTAGGGGTATTTTGGTAATTTTACACTTGTTGAGATTTTTAGGTTTTACACTTGTGATTAACAACCTTGGCTTGAAAATATTAGGTGAAACCCTAATTTTTTCTCAAGAAACCTTTATTTGCTTTTCTTGATTCCTTGCTTGCAAATGGTGAACCAACTCTTAAAAACACCTTATAAGGTCTTAGAAATGATGTGTGTATGCTTGTATAATGATAGAAAATTAAGCTATGGATTTGATTTTGTAAGGTTTTTGAGCCGTGGGTTGATATGAGAGCAAAGGAAGGATTTTGTGATTTTCTAGCAAAGGAAATGAAGAGAATGGCCTTCTTAGCTCACCATGCATGCATATATATACTACTAGGAAGATATTTGTGTGCCTAGTTGGTTCTTGCAAGGTGGCAAGCTTGATAAAGATGACTAAGAAAAAGATAGGCTTATTTAGGGCTTATCTTTGTCTAGTCATGATACAAGTTGATACAAGATGCATGTATAAAGATATTTGTGAAGTTCTTGGTCTCATCTTGGCTTATCCTAGTCATATTACACGAAATATATGTATATGTATAAGTTAGATATGTATTTGATCATTTATATAATGTATACTTGTATTATATAAAGTATAATGTAGTATAGACTTAGAAAAATGTATAACTTGTACATTGTAAGTTATGATTTGAATTCCTTCATAATGAATATGTATAAAGTGATAAATACTTGAAGTTTTAAATAAACTTTAAGTATTGAGTACAAATTTTTGGTATTTGATGAAGCGTAGATAAGTTAACGTGCTTCCGGGAAGGCTTAAACGTACTTTATCGCGAAACGTAAACACTTAACGTAACCAATAAAAATAAAATGTGCAATGTTAATAATTATCCTCTAAATAATCATATAACACTTGCTTGATGTAAACATTTAATTGTTTAATGCCCGTTTACATTGAATGATCATTTTTAGTTTACGCGATTTAACTTAACGTTTACGGTTTAAGAGAAAACGCGTAAAACCCTAAAAATAAATTGTGCATTACATAATGTCGTACAATGACCTAAAACACGAGGTGTTATAGTCTTCCCCCGTTAAATGAGCCTTGTCCTCAAGGCTTATCACACGGCACTTGATGATGGTGCGGTCTTGGTGAAGAGGTGTGGATATTTCTTCCTGAATTGATCTTCACGTTCCCACGTAAACTCAGGACCCCGCCTAGAGTTCCATCGAACCTTGACAATTGGGACACGGCTTCGCCTCAATTGTTTGACTTCGCGATCCATGATTTCTACAGGCTCTTCAACAAAATGAAGCTTGTCATCCACTTGGAGTCCTTCCAACGGAACGACTAATGGATCGTCAGAATAACATTTCTTCAAGTTGGATACATGAAACGTATTGTGGACCCTGCTCAGCTCTTGAGGAAGCTCAAGCTTGTAAGCAACGGCTCCAACCTTTTTCAACACTTTGAAAGGTCCGACATATCTGGGGTTTAACTTCCCCCGTTTGCCAAAACGTACGACCCCTTTCCAAGGCGAAACCTTAAGCATAACTTTATCTCCAACTTGAAACTCCATCGGTTTACGCTTTAAATCAGCGTAGCTCTTTTGTCGATCGCGAGCGGTTTGAATCCTTTGTTTAATCTGGATGATCCTCTCCGTTGTTTCTTGCACTAATTCTGGACCAGTGAGTTGAACTTGTCCAACCTCGGCCCAACACACGGGTGAACGACACTTTCGACCATAAAGTGCTTCAAACGGTGCAGCCTTAATGCTAGCATGATAACTGTTATTGTATGAAAACTCGACTAATGGCAAATGTTTAACCCAACCATTTCCAAAGTCGATTACGCAAGCACGTAGCATATCCTCGAGAGTTTGGATGGTTCTCTCGCTTTGTCCGTCGGTTTGCGGATGATATGCAGTACTCATATCCAAACTTGTACCCAAAGCCTTCTGAAGTGACCTCCAGAAATTTGATGCGAACCGAGGGTCACGATCACAGATAATTGAAACAGGTATTCCATGCTTCGTGACTACCTCCTTTAGGTACATTCTTGCCAGTTTATCCATAGGATCCGTTTCCCTCATTGGCATAAAAATGGCAGACTTTGTAAGTCGGTCAACGATCACCCAAATAGTGTCATAACCTTGTGACGACTTAGGAAGCTTCCTTGTGAGATCTTAGGAAGCGTCGTGACAGAAAATCTTCGTGTGATGTTGTCCAACTTCCATTGAGGTATCTCGGGTTATACTAACAAACCCAATGGTCTCTGATGTTCGGCCTTGACCTTAGTACAGGTCAAACATTTGCTAACATAGGTGGCGATGTTGGCCTTCATATTGGGCCACCAGTATAGTTTCTTTATGTCCTGGTACATCTTGTCAGAACCCGGATGAATGCGATTTCGACTTGTGGACTCGTGTTATGACACAGTCCTACGTCGACCATAACATTGTTAACCAAACTCCTGCCATTTAAGCACAGAGTTCATCCGCACGTGGTTCTACTTTTCCATTTCTAAGTTTCTTCGGGATCTTTTGAATTCTCAACCAATATACTCAAAATCCTCACTTTCTTCATGTTTATTTGGCTTTCGTTGAATTCAGTCTGAGCCTTTCAAGATTTGGTTAGAAGATCCAATCCAGTAGTCATCTACTTAAAGGCCCGAAACCATTAGTGTTTCTCGTTCCTTCCGGCTCAGAGCATCTAGCAACAACTTTTGCCTTCCGGGGTGAAAGAATTTCGCAATCGTTAATCATCAGCAACTCTATCCAGCGACATTGCCTCATATTTAATTCCTTTGATCAAGAATGTGTTGTAACTCTTGTGATCAGTGAACTCGTGCACTTGGTTTCGCTACGTTAGTGCCTCTAAAATCTGTAGAGCGAACACTACTGCCCAAGTTCTAAATCCATGAGTTATTGAATAGTTCTTTCCTGAATTTTTAAACTGGCGTGTGTGATGCATAAGAAAATCACCTTTTCTCTTGCATCAACACAGCGGCCCAAACCCTGCTATGAAGCATCGCAGTATGCGATAAAATCTTCGTTTCCCTTCATGGTAAGGCCAGGATTGGTACACTGCACAGCTTCTTGCTTTAACAGTTGAAGCTGCTTCTTGTTTTATCGACCATAATCAACTTGACACCTTTCTGGGTTAGTTTGGTCAATTGGCTGGCGATTTGAAAACTTCTTTGAATCTTCTATAAATAGCGGCACTCAAGGCCTTAAAGTAATTGGCAATCTCTGTTGGTGTTTTAGAAGATAAGCCCAATCTTTTGATAGATTCAATCTTGGCAGGGTCAACGTGATACCTCGACAGTCAATCACGTGACCAGGAATTGTACCCAGGAGATCGGATTCACACTTGAGAACTTGGCTTACAATTCTTCCTTCGTAAGCAATTTCAAAAATTCTGCCTAAGGTGTTACTTAACTGTTCCTTCTTACTTTTGGAGTAGAATCAATCTGTCATCGATGAAGACAATTCAAACTTTGTCCAGATACGGGTTATACACCCGTCATAAGGTCCATGGTGAACACGGCCGTGGCATTAGTCTAAACCAAAAGGCCATGAATTGGTATCATAGTGACCGTATGAGTCTTGATGCAGTATTTTTTGGAATCGTCTTCTTTCTCGAACTCTCAACTGGTGATACCCTGACCTCAGACGATCTTTGAATAAATACTCGACCTTGCAGCTGGTTCGAATAAGGTCTTCGATCCTTGGGAGTGGCGTAACGGTTATTCACTGTCAGTTTGTTCAATTCCCTGCTAATGATGCACATCCGGAAAGACCCATCTTTCGTCTTTACAAATGGACCGGTGCTCCCAAGGTGAGGGAACTTGGTCTTTTTATGAAGCTTTGTCTGTAAGTTCCTGTAGTTTCTCAGCTAGTCTCATTTCGGACGGTGACTAATCAATTATGGCCCATGAACAGGTGTAGCACCAGGTACCAAATTGATTCGGAAACTTTACTTGTCGAGGTTGGGTGGTAATACCTGCAAAAGTCACTCATGGAAATAACTTCAGGAAATCTTATAAACAATGGCTATCTTCAAATGTTTCATTTTGACTTGTCTTTGTCTTTGGTTGCGGTGATATTTGCTAATGAATACGTGACATCCATTCGTTAATACTCTTGAGTCCTTAGTACATGAGATATGTTTATCGGTTCCCGTGTTCATTGTGCTTCGTCACCAATTCGAACGACTTAAAATTTTTGTTCAAAAGATACGAACGATCTTTTCCGCACGATAATAACGGCATTGGTACTTTGTCAACCATCCATACCAATTTATCATCGTCAAAATACCTAGTTTAAGGCATTAGGTCCTATGTTGATAGGATGATTTAAGAAGTTTAACGTACAACCCGAATAATAGTGGTTTAACCCAACAATTCGCCCGGCGGCTAGTTGACAATTGTAATCATGATCTTATGCAAGTTGGAGTTATAACAATTTGGGAGCTAAATGAGTAGTTACAAAACTCCTATCGGCACGGTATCAATATAAAATAGAGCATATTAGTTGTTTAAGAGAAACGTACCGTGACGAATTGTTGTCCGGTTTGCCCCTGCGTAATTACCCACAGGCATTTACACCTTTGCGCTGAGCCTTGGCATTTCCAACCCGATTACCACGGTTGTTGTTGTTCTTTCAATTTTGGACATCCCCTCTTGAAATGCCCTTGAGGCACGCACATCAAAATAAACCCTATGATTAGCCCAGTGTTGACATTTTGGGGATTCCTGCTCAGTCTCGAGATTAAAATGACAAAATCGGTTGCACTTGTGGCATTTGGGAGCACAAGGTACATCATGGTGATAGTTTATCATTTGGAAAACTGAGGGTCTCATGCCCTTCGTATGGTATCTGTAACCATTTCCTGGGGATAAGCTCTTCTAGTGGATTGTCTGTTGTTTGGTTGCTGATTCAGGTTGTTTAATGGCGGTGTCATCAGAACTTTCTTTTGTTGTCAGCCTACGTTTTTCAGCTCACAAGTGTTTGATCTTTTTTGTCCACGAGTTTAGGGCGGAAACTCAACGGAATCTTACATTGTTTTTGCTTAGTTGCATCCACACTGCATGGATCGTGTCGGGCAAGCACACCGACATATTTCTCAATTGGTCTATTTCTTCTGGAAAAACATCGATCGCACTTTAGTGCCCTGGTTACTTGGAAGTTGGCTCTAGGTTACACATCGGTACCCTTCACCTTCAAATTCCACATTTTTAAAACTCCAGCTGCTTATTTTCGCCCTTGGGCAGTTGTTGTCTGTATCTCTTTTTCCGTGTCCTCCAATGCATTGCTATGGGAGCTTCA
Organism: Tanacetum coccineum; assembly: GCA_026074375.1. Classification (NCBI taxonomy): domain Eukaryota; kingdom Viridiplantae; phylum Streptophyta; class Magnoliopsida; order Asterales; family Asteraceae; genus Tanacetum; species Tanacetum coccineum. Next base: position 30,470 of record BQNB010060642.1, read on the forward strand.
GGGTAGTGGTCGTAACGTGAGAACTTCTAACATGTAAGAGCATTTCTTGCAGGGTACAGCATAGCAAATTTAACTTGGCATGCTACTGTGCAGTTGCTTTATGCTGTAAACTGACTCATCTTTTCCAAACCACTGAGTGAGTCCAACAACTCCCTCAGTGCCCTTGAAGTTCAAGGTTGCATCTTAGGAATTTCGGGTAGGTGCATTCCGAGCAACTTGCACAGGCCTTTTTTTTAGGCACCCGTTCATGAAGTATGGCTTCTCATCGCCATCCTGGTTGCATTCATGTGCTACCAGTGCAGCCATGTAACACCTTCGTTAATCATTTGCCTGAATTTGGGCATGGTTGAAAGCTGTCGTGGTATGAGTGTTGTGAACAGGTGTTGGTGTTGCACCTGGGTTTAACCTCGTGGTCCTTCTCTTTGGTGCCATTTTCTTGAAATCACAAGAAAACATAATATCGGTTAGATTTCATAAAATCATAACTATGACATAATATATATACATTAAATAAAACAAGACCACATTACACAGTGAAGTGTACAACTTGTTATTGAAATTAACCATGGTATAACCAAATCGACATTCATTTATAATAAATTCGATTTCATAGATAACGTAATCCGTCCATTTCATATATACTTGGCAAAAACATACATGTCGGTTCAGTTACAAATGATTTACTACACTTGGTTACAAGACAAAAGAAACAACCTAAATGCCATAGAGCCGGGGTTATACCCGTAACACTTAGTATGCTGTACAGATAGATAAAACGTGAACAAAAGATCCTATAATGTGGTAGCTAAAAAAACAAAAGATCTATACAGTTTGCTAGCTGGAATAACCATAATACTTAACAGGCTGCATAGCATTGCATTACAACTTAACACAATTCTAGGAACTGCTACCACGCATCCCTGGCTTGCTCAGGATGTTCAGGACCTTTTGCGGTCTATGCTGCCTCTGAGCTCGACCATCTGAGTCTGTAGTCCTTTTAGTAAATTTAATTGCTAGTCAATGGCCTGCCTCTGGTAGTCTGCCTTGTAGCATCTACTAACCGGTCACAACACTGACTACTATAACGGTAAGTTGCTGCAAACTGTGAACTCCTGCCTGCTGTCCATCACTACACGAAGTAATACATAAATTTGAAAGTGTCTTATAGCTTACTCTATGGAGGTCCCATGCTTCCTGTGAAACCAGAGCCTCTGATTAGTAGTCGTGCAGTCACATAGTAGGTATGACTTATCAACAACCAATGTCTTAACACTCTGTTTATCTGGGGTCTACCTGTCCTGATTATCCCTATCAAAACATAGATCTCTGCGTGTCTGTATTGGACTGCAGTTAAGTCAGGTCACCTAGCATTGACCCCTTTAAGGTTCGTCGGTGCTACCTCCTTAACAACCTCTCTCAGGTCTACCCAAACATCTCTAATCCTATAGCCGACCTCCTTGACTCTCTGTCATCTGATCTCGGTATCTATAGTACCGACAAACCCATAGTCTGCCCTACGACCTCTAATCGGTCTAGTGGCAGCTGCAGCTGAACTCTCTCTAATATCGTACCTAGGACCAAGGTTAATACCCAACCTCTTTCGAGGTGGTAGTGTAATCTCGGGCCTGTCTGTCCTGTGGTCAGAAGCTTAGTAAGCAAAGGTTGGTGATGTTGGTAATGGGGGAGAATTGTATATGTGTAAATGGAGGCTGTTAGTGGAGTAGTAAGTGGTGATGTGGTGGGTTATGGTTAAGGCAAAAAGTCTCTCGACTCTTCTCCACTAGGAGGGTAAGTGATATGATGGCTCATCCGTGATAGATATCTTCGGTCTAGTCATACGGTTGTACAGGTGGGATAGAGTCGATGGAGCTGGGTTGCTTTGATTACTACAACCCGTTAAGTTTTAATTGTCTTTTTGTAAAATATTTTAATGATTATATATATGATAATTATATAATAATAAAATATATATATAATTAAGAAAAACAAAAAAAATCAATAATCAATGTAGCCGGAAGCAGTATAAACTATTCTCGGGTCGTTAATTCACCAACGAGGCCGCAATGGAAGATCGGTACAGTCGAAGATTTGAGTTTGAATGAAGGAATTGATTTGGGAGAGTGAAAAAGTCAAATTAAACAACTAAACAAACTCTAAACGTTTAAGATAAATCTAAAAATCCTATATTAAGCTGAAAAGAAACGGGAGGCGTTCCGAATCCTCGACACAAAAGGGGAAAAATATGAAATCTGTTCAAAATAACCATATCGAAGAATTTTTTGCACTTTTAAACTACTTAGGGACAAATATAAGACGAATGAAAAAGACCGTTAGACCGAAAACGGAGGTTAGTCTTGACCAAAAAGGATGTCAACACAAAAAACGTTACCGGAAAAACCCGTTCTTTAAAAACAAAAAGTAGTAAAAATGGACCCTACGAAAAGTTTTACAATTTTTTCTACAACTATATGACAAATTAAAATTTTCTAAAAAGAAAATATTTTTTTGATAATTTTTGTATTTTTTATGAATTTTTAAAAGTTTAAACTAAATTAAATTATAAAAAATAGTAAAAGACTACGAAAAATTCTGAAAATTTTATACAAATACTTGACACTAAGACAGTCCTAGGAAAAATAAGAAACAAAAATAAGCTAAAGAAATAAGCCTGAAATTAAGCTATAACAGCTTAATAGCTATAAGAGGCAAAAAGTGTATAAATACACAAGCCCTTGAGTCTTTAACGAAAAAGACCCAAGGGCGCAGTGGTAAGGGTGTGTGTGTAAAAGGGGTTTGTATCGAGAGGTCACGGGTTCGAGTCTTGCTCACCCGGACCTCTTGTCTTTCCCCCTTTTTTTTTTCGAAAACTCAAAGAAGCAAAGTTGTTAAGCTCGTGGGGCTTAACAACTTTGTCTTCTACAACTTTTTGAGATAAGCCCTAAATAAGCTGAAAAATCAGCTTAAAGTCGACAGAAAAGCTTAAATGGGCTTAAAGGCTAAATTTGCTAAGTCTTTTTGGGCTTATGGTCGAAATAAGCTGAGACAAAGACTAAAATAAGCTAAGAGGGTCTAAACTATCCTAAATAAGCTCAAAAATGCTTAAAGCTTAAAGTAAATAAGGTGAGAAGAGCTTATGATGACAGAATGCTTAAAAGGAAAAAGTGCAATAAGCTACTTAGACAAATAAGCTAGGAAAAAGGCTAAACAATTTAAAATAAACTATACTAATCTAAATAAGCTATTAAAGAGCTAAAAAAAAGAATGACATAAGCTTTAACAAGCATAAAGAAATAAATGGCAGTTCCTACTACTTATAGCCATGTGAAAAAGCCAAAAGGCAAGTTTGTGCTAAAAATAAGCACCACATATGAGCTTCCTAGGTCGGAAAATCAAGAGCTTTTACAAGTGTTTATAGGTCGGTATCTTGAAATAAGCCAATACTTGGGGCTTAAATGGAATTAATCCAAGAAAAAGTGGCTTAAAATCTCCCCTTTGCACCAGGGGAGATTTAAGCTTAAAACTATGGGCTTATTTGACAGCTTGTTAAAAGCTGTCAAATAAGCTCAAATTGAAAAGATAAGCTAAAACAGGTTTAGTACCCTAGCTTATGGACTTGTGCACAAAGTTTGACATGTTAAAACTAAAAAAAAACTTGCTGATTTTTAAGGTGAAAAAGAGTCTTTTGGATTTTTTTTTAAAACTGCCACCAAAAGGACTTGGTGATTTTTGACTTATAAAGTCAAAAGAACAAAGGACTTGTTACAACCTTTTTAACACACACAAAACACTCTCTTAGAAACACAAAGCACACACTTTTTGATGCTCAAACTCAAAATCCAAGTGCTTAATTAAATAAGCACTTGGGGATTTCTTAAAATACTCACAGTTTTGAAAATGGATTTAAAAACTTTGAAAAACCATTTTGAACCTTTAAAACTTTTGAAAACAGTTTAAATGAGCTTAAAAGATTAAGCTAAAACTCACTAAGATACCTCAACCCATGGACAATATCATTTTGACCCGTTTTTAAGGTTCACCCAAACACACCCTTAATTTTTGAAAAAGGGTTTAAAAACTTATAAAAATTAACTTAAACTGAAATTCTTGAGATACTAATACTACTTAAGCTAATTAAGACAGTAAAGAGATAAAAAGCAAAGAAATTAAGCACTTTAAATGATACTTAAGCTAGGACAGTATTAACTATACTTGACAGTTTTAACTTAAAATTGCATACAATGAAATGATAAGTACTTAACAAGTATTCTTACACACTAATAAGCATAAAAAACAGAAATAAGCTAAAAATAAGCTGAGTTAGCTTATTGCTACAGTAAATAAGCCAAATTTGAAAGAAATTTACCTTTGATCCTTTTGTCAAAAAGGATCCCTTGAAGACCTAAATAAGCTCTAATCCTACCCAGCTTATGATTAAGCTAAACTAAGCTATAAACCCAATAAGCCTTCCATGTTTGCTTACTCTTCCATGCTTTTAGAATCCAACAGTACACTTGCCCTTTTTCTTAAATTTTCTTTAAAGTGTTTTAAAAAAAAAGAATTGCAAAGATAGGTTAAATTAAGAGATTAAAAAGCTTTAAGTAACACTTAGAACACAATCAACACAAACTTAATTTCAATTTCATCAAAGTGAATTTCAAGTACAAAAACTTCTAAACTGAAAGACAACAAACTAAAAAGCTACTAAACTTAAAACTTACTTAAAACTTTAAAAAAACTACATGCCACAATGGCTGTTACAAAATGTTCTTAAATAGGGAAAAAAAACGACTATGTCTTCTTTGTCTTCTTTCTACTTGTGCTTCTTTGAACACACATAAAAGGAGATGTGCTACTTGTGAGAGTGCAATGTCAAATGCATCCTGTCCCTTGATAATCCTTGGTCTCCAAGTTGAAAGATATAAGCCGTAGATTGGGTTTTTGTGTGGGTTTGGATTGCCAACATGGCAATCCATGTGAGGGTTGTGGGGTTAGGGATTGTGATGGGTTTGGCATGTTATGGAGAGTCAACCAAGGCTGAAAATGACATGGGTGTGGGGCTTGGGGAAATGGCGGGAAAGGGAGGTTAGAGATGTACAGTATTTTAAAATCGTATAAGTGAAAGTTTGGGTGTTTGGCAAAATAAGCCCCTCATGGATACATGTATCTTTGCATCCATCGTCCTTTTAGTTATATAACTTTGGGGACTTGGCAAGACAAGTCCCCAAGAGTTATATAACTCTTTGCAATATTCGTCCTTGGTGATTGTAACTTCAAGAACTTGACAGAATAAGTCCCTGTGGTGTATCTTTGCAGAATTGGCAGAATGCACCCTTGTCTTTCATTTCCTTTTTTCTCTTATAAATATAAGTTTAGGGTTTTGGCAATTTCAACCCTAAACTTATATTTTTGGACTTGTTGACTTTTTGGCTTCGGGGTTTGACTTGGGTTGACTTTTGTTGACTTTTGCTTGGACTTTGACTTTGACTTTTCCTTGCTTTTCCATTCCGAGTCCGGTTTTGTCGATTTGGCTTCGTTTTTCGTCCTTTTCTTAATTATCCGTTCCTGCACAATACAATTAGCAAAACAAGCGTGTATTTGGCATTTTAAGTCCGTTTTTGGTTATTTTAGCTCGTTTTTAAAGGCAAAAGGTATGTGTAATTAAACACATACCAAAATCCCCCATACTAAGGTATTGCCGTGTCCTCACGCAATGCTATGAAGTAAGCATTTGAAAAACTAAGAATCTCGAAAACCCTCGACTAATAACTAGAAAAGTAGCTAAGTGTTCGTCGAGGAAATTAAAGACTCAAAAGTTTTGAAAATCCCCCGTTTACCAATTTTCTGTATGTACATCTATTCTACCATCTTTTTGTATTTTTCATTTTTCTAGAGCGTTTTGACTTTCGTTATTTAATAACTTTGAGGGATTATAGAACAAGATGCATTTCGATCCGAGAATGCCCCTAAAAGGATAAGTTCATCGTTCCCGACTTTTCACTTATTCCAAACCAAGCTTAAAACGAAATCACTGTTAAGTATGAGCTAAGATGCTAACACTACTCATATTTGCAATTTGTAAACTTTTTACTCCCGACAATTTACATCTTTAATGTGTATGTGCTATTTTGAATTTCAACCATGGATCAACGTTTTTAAATATTCTATGTTTCACGTTCCACCCGAGAATAATGAGTTTAAAGGCGAGATCATCCCATGTAGCGACTTTCGTCTCGGCACATCCCAACCTTGCGGTTAAGTGACCAGGCTTTTGACACCCCACAGAGACTAGTATCGGGACTCACGGACCTTAGGTTTCAAAAACTCTATAAACTCTCAGGTTTTCCGTATATACATAGCTTATAAAATAG
>BQNB010060643.1:0-32292 GCA_026074375.1 Tanacetum coccineum
TTTTTTTTTTTTTCGAAAATTTTTTGAAAAAATTTCGAAAATTTTTGCAAATTTTTTCGAAAATATATATTTTTTTAGAACATTTTTTTTGAAAAAATGAGTGTAGAAAAGTAGTTTAAATGAGGGTAGAAAAGTGGCTAGTAAAGGGTTAAAAACTGATTGGGAGAGTTGGTTGAAATGAGGGTTCAAAAGTTGTTGATAAGAGGTTTACTACAATTTATAAGAAGGGTTCACAGAGACAACAAAGGTCTAAATAGGTCTTTTAGACCCCTAGCAATGGATGTAGACACTATTCAAAGGTAGGTTCACTCCATTCATTTCCCCCCAACTTTTTTTTTTGGAAAGGCAATTTGTGGCTATATGACCCCTAGCTCAGAAGGCGTAGCGAGCCTACACAACCAGGTTGGGTCCAGCCCAGAAGGCAATGACACCCTTCCCTTTACACACGCGGGAGGAAACCCCTATCGCCCTAGACAAGACTCGAACATTAGACCTAGCCTAGGAGGGTAAAACCTCCATACTATTAGACCAAATGCCCGTTGGTTCCCCCCAACTTAATTCACCATTTTATATACCTTCTAATCATTTACAATATTTATTTAATAAGACCATAGAGATAATAACACAATTGTTTATGTACTTTAACCATGTTTTGAACCATACAGATAATAACACAATTGTTTATATACTTTAACCGTCTTTTGAACGAGTTTGACTGAGTTAACACCGAGGTTTAACCAAACTGTTTTTTTTTTGTCGATTATGCTCAACTCGCCTGTGTCGCTGACTTTGTACGCGTCCTTGTTATCTGAGTTTTACAAAACTGAATATGAATGACATGACACTTATTACGGACATGAACGTAAATTGAAACACGTTAAACTTCTGTCCATTGAAACCATCATGTCATCCACTCATACATATGTTTATTCGTGACAAGATGATGATTTCGGCACTGTTTATGTACTAAACTTGTGTTTGATTATAGTTGCAAAACTCGCTAGGCGTTACTTGAGCGGTCGGATCGGAATTTTTATATATAGATTTTGAATTTATATGTATGACATGTTTATAGGATCATACAGGGCCCTGTAAATATTAAGACGCGCGGTTTTGAAAATACTTCAAACCATGTTCTGATCGAGTTTGATTGTGTTTTGACTAAATTTTGACCAAGCCAATTCTGCTCAACTCGCCTCATTGACTGACCTTGATGCAAGTACTAGCTGATTACTTGGCCTTGCAGTCTGAGTTTTACACTAATGGTTTCGACAAAAGTTGAAGAGTTACGTGTTTGATTGGATTTCGTGTGAAAATATGCTTGACACGTGAAACTTATTATGAACAATCAATGTGAACTGAAATATATTAAACTTGTGTTGCTTGGAACCACTTTGGCGTAGTTTAACTGGGTTTGGCCCTTTTTGACCGGGTTTGGCCGGGTTTTGACCGGGTTTGGGGTAGTTAAACCGGATATGACCTAGTTTGACCGGGTTTGGCCTAGTTTGACCAGGTTTGACCGGATATGATCTAGTTTGACCGGATATGACCTGTTCATCATTGGGTGGGCCTAGTTTAACCGGATATGACCTTGTTTGACCGGGTTTGGGGAAGTTAAACAAAATATCATTGAAACATGTTATGAATTTACAAATGGTAATACAAAATGTGTAAATACACATATCGAAGGATTACAATAACGTGATTGAGGTCTGCAATTAACAGTATCTTAAAACAAAAATTTTGCCTGAATTTATGCGACTGTTTTGGATATACTAACTAATCAATTTAAAATTGTTTATCAAAGTGTTTCTCCCTCTCAAAAGTTGCAACGTGAGAAGCATTTTTTGAAGTTTTTTTTAACTAAACCTACTTTGATTGAATTTTGACCAAGTTCATGCGTGTGAATTTGACAAACAACAGATTTCTTAGGACCGTTTGTCCTCAATGTTTTTTAACCCAGTCCACACAATGGTATAAATTTCTATATTTTTTTTAAATCATGTATTTATTTTATTAGTAGTCAAAGCAGATCCGATTATTGAGATTAATCCACCTGCTCTCATAGGTCCCTAAATATGGGTAAAACATAAATGCGTTAAAAAGGTAATACGTTTTATACAAGACACAACTAATAACATTATCATTCGTACTTTTCAATCTTTATAACTTTTCATACTTTTCTTGAGTTGGTATTCGACATCTCTAAAGCTTGATCGAACTTTATACAACACTCACTAATTATTCAGTGAGTAACGCAGTCATTGATTCCCATAAGTAACCCGGGATGTTAAAATAACGTCCACGAAGAGTAACCGATTGCTATTTCTTTTCATTTCAAAGTGATAAACTAGTAATAAAATTTCTTATTGTTAGATTAGAATTAAAACATTAAAAAAACATCTTTTAAAAAAGGGTAAATCGCATAAAAATGTAATCTTAGGTTCAATTTAAATTAAAGGTACCAATTTAAGGTATCGATTTTTTTTTGCAATGTTGGACAATTAGCAGATTTGCAGTCTACTTTTTTAACGACAGTTTTTTATTATTGTATCGTTAGTCATTTATATTAACGACCGTTTGTGATTAACTCAATTTGTTTTTTTTATTTCTAATTATTTTTTGAACAAATGCACGTTTTTATACAGACATTTTTATACACATTTTGATAAACGTTTTTCTACATGATTTTATCCACAGTTTTATACACGCATTTTTATACACATGTTTTTATAGACTCGTTTTATACACACATTTTTATACACGTTTTTTATACACATATTTTTATACACGTTTTTTTACACAATTTTATACACGTTTTTAAAAAAAAGTGCATAAGGCTGTTATGCAACTGAAGTTGTCACATATGCTGCAGAACATGTACTACATTGTTAAATTTGGTGTGACTCTCATCCTTTGCACTTGTCATTGATCGAGTAAGAGTCAATGAAGGTGCCTTTATGTCATGCACCAACATATAACGTGTGGATTAGTAGGCTAAGAAGGCTGTTTTGCAACTGAAGTTGTCACATATGTTGCAGAACATGTACTACATCGTTAAATTTGGTGTGACTCTCATCCTAGCACTTCTCATTGATCGAGTCAGTGTAAGGTGCCTTTATATGAACCAACATATAACGATGTGGATGACCAAATTTTGTTTTTTAAAACCTTTAACCTCTGACGTGAGATATGTCTTTGCCCTACTTGCTTCCAAGAAATATATTATAGATATAAAAGTTTTTACCATATCTATATCATTCTATTAAACTTTTACTCCATGATATGTTGATATCAACATTAGACTGGCAACTCAAACTCATTGAATCGTTGTTCTTTCAGGAAAGGGTAGGGTGAATTCTCTGGAGTCACCTAAATTGTTCATGGTTGCCACCTAAATTGAACCAAATGTATCAACCTTTTGTGTAGAACATTTTGTGAAGGTCTCCATGTGGTATGACATGTTCAATTTTAAATTTTGTTTGGTTGATTAATTGGGCCTGTTCTATGTGGGATGTGAACAAATTTGAAAAAAAAGACCACACATTTGTTTCCAATTGGACACACACATCAAGTTTCAGTGACAATGTATAACTTTAACTTATTCCATATACGGCCATACGGGTGAGAATTTCTAACCCGACATGAAACATGACTTGAAATCAATACGACAATTAACAAGTTGGTGTTGAGTCTAAAAAGATTTCGGGTCAGATTTGGGTTGATCCATCTAACATGTCTATTAAACAGATTAGGTTCGGGTTGAGAATAAATTAAGCGGAGTCAACCCTGTTTAAGATTTTTTTTTCTTAAATTAAAATTATTTATATTTAATTATATAGGTTAAATGGGTCGACTCAAAAAACCGTTTAACCTTTTTAACCCGTGTAATGTGTCAGCTTTTGTATATAAAACGGGTTAAATGGGTCAACCCGAAACCCGTTTAACTTATTCAACACGTGTAACTTATTTAACCCGCCAACCCAAGTATATATGCGAGTTAAATAGGTCAGGTTCGGGTTATGTGTAAACATGTTAGAGTTGACATAGCTGAACCGATTATTTAAATGAGTCAGGTTCGAGTTGAAGTATTCTGACCCGTCAACCCAAACCCGCCAACCCCCGACCAGAATTACCACCCTTAAATTTCCATCCTTACATTACGATTTCTTGCTTAGTCGACTCATGCTTACGATTGTTTCTTGTTTGGCTACTTGCTATAAACAACGAAACACTCTACTTAAAAGGTGGTTGTCCCTTACCTGCTACATTGCTTGCTTACTGATTTTTTGACAACTTCCTTGCTTGCTACTTGCGATAAACTTGCTCTTTTCATAGCTTTCTTTTATTTTTGATCACAAGGTGGATCAACTTGCTTGCCCATGCTTTCTCTTCCTCTTTCTGTCTTTTTTGTTTTTCTTTCTTTCTATTCTTCTTGCTGTGTTTCTTTCTACTTTCTTGCCATTCCAAAAACACTGTTCTTTGCATATCTTCCGCTAGCGTTTCTTGCTACCGTTTCGGTGCGGTTCACTTGCTAATCTTGCGTCATTCTTTCACTTTTCGTCTTGCCGAGTTTAATGCTTTCAAACAGTCAATGCTGCTGCTGTTCTTTGTTGCATTCTGCTTGTTTACCCTTGTGAATCAAGAAACTTTCTAAACTTAGCTTTTCGTCTATCTCTGCCTATTACCTTTAGATGTAATCGACCCTTGCTTGCTTCTCCACACATCGAGTATGAGCCCCCGTGCTTCTGATACCACGTGAGAAAACCTGACCCTTCGGTATATGGAACTCAAACTTGTCTATGTGTTGAATTGATGGCAAAAAATAAAGAACTGAGTATATCAGAAAAGAACTACCAATGCCATGCTTTATTAAAGTAACATGAGGCTTTATATAGCCTTGTGAGTACATAAAACGTGGTTACATGTGACTCCTAATTGACAGGCACTACTATGACCTACTCTCCACAACATTCGGTCAATCCTAGACTAAATCATACCATGATCTTTTACCATTTCAAACTACTTTATTTAACTAAATACTCAACTTACTAAAAATACTGTAAAACTGTAAAATACTTATCTCTCAAGATTAAACCCAACCATATGTGGGAGTGAACAATATGAAAAAAAAAGACCACACATTGGTTTCCAATGGACACACACATCAGTTCAGTGACAAGTCTAACTATAACTTATTCCTTATACCGCGCCATACGGGTGAAATTTCTAACCCGACATGAAAACATACTTAAAATCAATAACGACAATTAACAAGTGTTGTTAGTCTAAAAAGATTTCGGTCAGATTTGGCTGATCCATCTAACATTCTATTAGAACAGATAGGTTCGGGTTTGAGATATAAATTAACGCCGGTCGCCCATACCAAGACCCTGTTATAAGATTTATTTTTCCTGTAAATTAAAATTATTTATATTTAATTATATAGGTTAAATGGGTCGACTCAAAAAACCGTTTAACCTTTTTAACCCGTGTAATGTGTCCGCTTTTGTATATAAAACGGGTTAAAAATGGGTCAAGAAACCCGAAACCCTGTAAAAGCGTATTCAACACGTGTAACTTATTTAACCCGCCAACCCAAGTATATATGCGAGTTAAATAGGTCAGGTTCGGGTTATGTGTAAACATGTTAGAGTTGACATAGCTGAACCGATTATTTAAATGAGTCAGGTTCGAGTTGAAGTATTCTGACCCTCAAACCCGAACCTGCCATACCCCCGACCAAATTAACCACCCTTAAATTCCATTCTTACATTAACATACGAGATGAATAAACAGTTTAAATATCAAACACTAGATTAAAGACATGTAAACACTTGCTACCATCCCCATGACCTTTATACGATATACGAAACTTGGAAGCCACTTGATACAAAACTGGTTCACCTTTAAACACACTACCAGAAATGAAAATCTAGACCCATAAATAAACGACATAATCAAAATTGCAATTGCAAAAAGAATGAGTTTTCCTGTAAATATGATTCGTTTTAACCTTCCTGATTACGTCATTGTAAGAGATAGAATGGCTACACGTAAGAAAAAGCCCAAGGCAAACGAAGTGCAAACTCCCCAGGGGTAAATTTTAACCCTATTTTAACTAAAAAGGTTTTGACTTAAAACTTTCAACATAAATGGAACTCACTTAACTATCCACAAAGACTAACCTGCTATACTATTTCTTTTCAACAAAATGATAAACTAATAATCAACTTTACTTATTGTTTAGATACAGATAAAAATATATAAAAAAACTTATTTTTGTAATAAATAACAATTTTTAGCAAAAATTGAAAACCTATCCAATAGGAAGTTTTTATAAATATATTTCAAGGGCTAATGGCTTTTACAATCATCTAAAATTAAAATACTACCAATGATCACTTTTTAAAAAGTTTGATGACAAAATAAAGAACAATAAAGATTGCTACACACACAAAGATAAAAAGTGTCAAGTAAGATAACTTTTTAAGTCATTAGCCCATATTTCAACTAGCATTTGTTATACAAACAAAATGTATGAATATGTAAATCATATCTATGTCCACCATTTGGCCTCCATTTTATAGCAAGTTTTACCTGTGACTATTTGGCCACGAGGCGATGTGGGATGTGAACATAATTTGGAAAAAAAAAGACCAACATATGTTTAAACTCCCAGGTGTAACATTTACGTTTTTTCCTCGACGCAAACCTGCCCGATAGTTAAATGCCAAAAATATGCCTCTCGGGTGGGAAACGTTTTAACCGCAACGTTGTTGGGAGGACATATTTGATGCTATATCGAACGTGAAACATTTAATTTACAAAACGACAAGCCTTTCCTAACACATCTAAAAGGGAAGATATGGCGGTTCTCGTGAGCCTTAGACACCATTTGTTCTATAGACGATGGAGCTGCATTCGCGTTTCCAGACAAACCCAAGATGTAGCTCAATGCCACGTGAGATGTAATTGGAAAAGACAAAAAAGGAGGGAAGATTGTGTAGGATTTTAACCAGAAGAAAACAAAACACGTGCTCTTATTGATTATATGGTCGCAAAAACTATATCAAAAAAATGAGTTAAATTTTCGAAAAAACTATGTTCATGTCATTCCTCAATTACCAAGTCAAGACATACTAGTTACATTCTATCAGCAAGAATGATAATACACCTAACGTAATGTAGAAGAATTCATAAACAAACTACTAAACTCATAATGACAAAACCACGTAAGAAACAACCACATACAAGGTGTAGTTTATTAACAATAATAGCTTCGAGAATTCATAAATCGAATGTAAAGAATTCATACACTTGCGACTCAGCTTGTTTTGGATCCTCTCTTTCGTAATTCGGCTGTCCATCTTGTCTCGTAATAACCCAATTTGCGAAGCGGATTTTTAAATCTCATCAACTTTAAACAACAATGTCTAATATTCTCATGCACGTAGATATCTATCTAAATAATGCTGAAATCGTTTCGCTAGTACTTGGTGAAACTTTCTAGTATTTGAAACAAAGTGACACTTGAATGAATCTAATTAAAAATGTTGTTATTGATATGAAAATAGTTTGAGTCTTAACTTATTTATTATATTTTCATAAGAATTAGTATAGGAACCGGATGTGACCATTTAAAATCCAGTAACATACCGTATGGTCAAGTCCCCTTTTTTTTTTAACTCGAGTACTTACTTCATTGAGAACGCGTATAACAATGATAGCAACAATAATAAAATGATTAGAGACTAATAAGTCCGGCGGCAATGGTAATAAGATTGGAGATGGTTTCTACTGTTTGATAAACCAAAATGAATGTATGATTTCATCCCGCATAGGTCAAGCATAAGAAGAAATGTGACTAGCTTATATATTGAGGTGATTGTTTCTTAATATAAGTTGAGACTAAGACATTGTTATCATGAATTATAACTTGAGCATTAATGATAATGATAATTTGTAAAAGTCGTATACTTTTTTGTGTTTTTTTTAATTTCTAAATCACCTTATTGATACTTTTTTTTAATTTCTAAATCACCTTATTGTTACTATTATAGATTACCTTATTGTGAATGATGTTTAATGACACAATTATAAGTTGCATCAGAAGGAATGACAGAAAGGAAGAAAGGAAGAGTTATTATATAAGAAAAATGCATCATAATTTTTCAATCTTAAAACAATAGACATTTTTAGTTTGTATTCAACATTCATCATATATATATATCACTGTTGAGGTTTTGTTGCAGACTCACTGATTTCTGCATGTCGTTCAATCATCAAAGATGCTCATCTAATGATTGTGAATGAATGTAAAAGTAATGCGGATCATTCGATGATTCACGATTTTGCAGTGACGAAGCCAGGATTTTCAACTCGGGTAGGCCGATAAGAAGAGATTCAAAAAAATAAGTACGTTAATTGTGAAACCTTAGTACTTAAGAACATATTCCAATATCAAAGACTATAAAATTCAAGTTGGATGGGAATTCTGTTCATCATTGGGTGGGCCAAAAGCAAATAAATGAATAAAAAATGTCACAAACTTGAATTCTATACGTATGACATTAGTATATAATAACATCTCTTTTGGGTGGGCCTTGGCCAACCCAAGCTATAACATAGCTCCGTCCCTGCGATCTTGGATTATTGTTTGAGGTAATTGAATGGTTTGATGATTATTGTTCATGTTTATTCCAAAGACATGTTAGAATGAAGTTATCCAGTCTCGTGAAGTCGCTCAATCTTGTAATTCTTCAAGGAGTGAGTGTGATGACTTTTTTATTCAGCCCACGTTAGACTCTGAGAGAGAGGAAACTGCAGCTAGTATTATCGAGCCCATCAAGAATTCGGTTTGGACCCAAAGCTTTTAATCAGAAATTAAGTAGCATTTTAAAGAAGGGTTAATGGCATATAATAGCAACGTACTTTCTCATTTGAGCCATTATCAGATATGAACTCAAAAAAGTATCACAATACCCATCCAACTTTATATGTTTTGTGCCGATATCAGCAACTTGGCCATTTTTACTTGCAAAATTCACGTCATGTGACACATGTACATGTCATGTCCCTTTTTTTAGAGCGTTAGGTTCCATGTCAGCCCCTAATACACACCGTTAAGTTGTCTTCCCCAATTGAAACACATATAACCCTGACACTAACACATACAACTTAACTGTGTGTATTAGGGGCTGACATGGAACCTAACGCTCTAAAAAAAGGGACATGACATGTACATGTGTCACATGACATGAATTTTGTAAGTAAAAATGGTCAAGTTGCTGATATCGGCACAAAACATATAAAGTTGGATGGGTATTGTGATACTTTTCTGAGTTCATAATGGCTCAACTGGGAAAGTACGTTGCTATTATATGCCATTAACCCTTTAAAGAAACAACACGCTCGTTTAGGAAACATATTTCATTGTCTTTCACAAGATCGAGTTCTCTTAATATGTACTGTAGGTCGTTACTCGAGAAGCAATATATTATGGGTCAGTAAACCATAAATTTGAAACTTTGTTGGTGAACCGTGTTCTTCCTTATGCTCGATCAGCATTACATCTACAACATGTATCTCCAACATAAGCTTTCAGGAATGGAAATACTGAATAATTATTGTTGTTGACTTCAATTCTTCAAAGGCGAGACGTCGTTGCCTTCTTCAGGAATACATAATACTCATTATATCATGCGCTTATCAACCCTTAGAAACCATAACTGCCATAAATAATAGGATTAGGTAACAGAAAAACTTTTAACTGTGATAACCATTTCTACAATTGACACTTACAGGACCACCTCTTGTATGAAACATGATTCTCATTCAATATTCATGGAGCTTACTCATTTTCTAATCAGCGAGAACCTGAATTGTGCTTGGCTAATTTTCTTCATATATGTTAAGACAATGATCGAATCAGGTTTCAATATGGATAAATGAATAGCTATAGTTTCATCTTATATAGCCAGAAAGTGCCAAAACACCAGGATGAAGGACCGGTATGGTCAGTGCAACCTATAGAACCTGTGACATGGAATGTGGAGTCATCATCAGCTAAACCGTGTATCGGTAAAAGAACTGTCATGCTATCCAATTCATGGTTTCGAACATGCAACTTGGTCTTGACGCTTGTTGTATGAAAGAACAGGTAGTCTCGAGAATCTAGAACGATTCAAAAGTTCAACCGATGAGCTTCATGAACCAGTTTAGTTACATGTGTGAATGAAGTTAGGGAGACCGGGCTAGCTACCATATGTCCATATGACTTAGAAGTTTATGTGAACAAATTATGAAATCTTATTAAAAACTACTGATCTTGAATCTTAATTCAAGATCTAACAAAACAACCAACTCACAATCGATCACAAGATTTGATCTCAATCAACACAAACGGTTACCACTGCTAATCTGGTGTAACCCTTTTGACTAATTATCAAAAATTCTATTACAATGAAATTAACAACAAATTTGATCGATTGTAGAGAGAGAACAATGGAGTAAATATTAGGGTTTCTTTTTTTATGTATTAGAAGACTGCATCTCTTTTCCTTATATACAGCTCCAACTATCACTTCTTGACAGCAATTGCCCTTCACCTTTTAAGCACTATCCAAAAACAGCTAAAACTCCATTTAGCTACAAAACAGAATATGACAAACGACACAATTAGTCCCTCTACTATTTCCAGGCTTAAGTTAATACTTTTAACATGTTGACAACCCATATAGCTTCTAGAAGGGGGTTTTGGGATCAATTTTAGAGTTAAGGGATAAGAGTTGTATTGTGATAAGGATTATTGAGGTATTCTAGTTTATCTACACTAGGTTAAAGGGGTTATAAAATACCCCCCTCTCCTCCTAATTTATCTATTCACTGGAATCAACAACACATATCGTATGATGGAACTAAATACTCGTCCCACAGCGACGCAAAACCAATATATGAAATCTCCATAACAATTAATCTGTTTTTCCTTTTTCCTTCCATGCGACGACAAAATAAGAAAACAGATTCATTTGTTTCATTATTATATTTATACTCTATATGCATGTAGTGATTCATGCATGATATATAAATTAATATAGCCTACTTCTTCCTTTTATAGTTTAGGCACATTCGTTTTGATCGTGTTCTAAACATATTCTAGCATACATGGGTTGATTTGGTTTTCGTCAAGTAATGAGCATACACTTGGTGTTTGTAGTTTCGTAAGTTACGACTAGATTGTTGCGTGCTTGTTCGAGTGTGTTAGTGAGCCCGTAGAGGTGATTGTTTTAGTCACTTACTTGTTTCTTGATCAATTGGCTAAGAGGTACGCGTTTTCTATTTACTTCTTGTTTACGTGTTAATTCATATGCTATTACTAGATCCATCCGCTGCGTACTCGTAAGCTAATGGTTACCTAGATTGTTAAATCCCAACAGTGGCATCACGAGCCAACTCGTTTTAGCTTTATGGGTTACACGTTTTTGTTTTAATTATACGCCTAGTTTATATGCCTATTATTAAAACATAAGCCATGATCTGCTGCGTTAGAAATTTTATTTATGTTTTACTAGTAAAATATGACAATAATATTAGATTCTTGCCATAAAATAAATAAAATCTGTAGATCTTGATCTTGAATTCTATTAAAAGTTAATATAGGATTAAAAGGGAAAATTAAAATTGTTAATTTAGCTTATTTGATTCCTTTTTAATTTATGTCTATTCCGGCTATAAGACCCACTCAATCACAATATGTGGTGAATGGGGCGATCTAGGCACTTTAGCAGAAAACCTAGTGAGGGTCTTATGGTTCTCCATTTGGGGAAGACTCGCGAGAGAACTTGGATTTTTACATGTTTACTAGTATGCTTAATGTCATCTTTTGTATTATGAATCTCAGTATGCATGATTATTTAATGTCTAATTGTTTACGCGCCTAATTAAATATGCCATATGTCTAAAAAGATGATGTTTATGTAGTCTATTAATTTTTACACGCCTAATGCATGCTCATAGTGACCAACCATTTGTTTCGTGGAAAACTGTTTTTGTGAAAAATTAATAAGACGTTAAACTAATGAAACTAGTTTTTCTTGATTTAAAAACTGGACGCTATGGACTCATGGGAAGTATGGCTCATCCACTAGAACAAACTTTAAGAGAAGTTTAAGGCGGGTTGTTTTTACGTAATTCCCTAAAGAAATAAGGTTTTTAATATGCTTCGCGCTGACCTGTTTCTCCGCTTCTTTGTGCGTTCGATTGGAGTTACCGTGAACCATGGCATGTCACTACAGTGTCATTACTAAAGGTTTTTAAAATTAGTGATACAAAGTTGGTTTGCATGCTTCTTTGTACACGCTTTTAACACATTTATGTGCATACCCCTTTGATAAAATATACTGATGACACAAAATCACCACAGGTTACGCAGACAGCCTTCGCCGTTGACTCTGTCATATTTTCTTTTGTCTTGATGTTTTTAGAGTTTCTTCAGCCACCCATATATATTTATTTATTTGAAAAATTACTAAATATCTTCTTTTAACTATTTATTTTTATTATTATCTTTCACAATATTTTATCAACTTTAATTTTTTTATTTTTAGTGGGTTTATTTTATTTTAATTCAACTTATTTTACAACCTTAATCGTAATTCGAATCAATACAAACTTGAATCGTCAAAATTATTCACTTATGATTGTTTGACGGCTAAAAGGGCTAGGTGTCATAACACCATAACACCATTTTTTGGGTGTCACGTCAGCTTTAACACCATAACATCAACACCAAAAAAAACTCAGGTAACCATAACACCATAACACCACTTTTTGAGACCCACTTATTTATTTTTTCCCCTCAATTTTAAAATTAACTAAATTCATTTCATTCATTAAAAATAAAAATTACAATACTAAATAAAATAAAAATACATTCGTAAATTAAAAAAAATATTACGGAAATAAAAAAAACATTCGAAATTAAAAAAAAAAACTACTCGTCGAAGTCGTCGGTTTGGTTCGAATCCATCGGCATTTGCGCTCGTAATTTGTTTTTGATTTGTTTTTTTTTTGCAACTCGATCCAATACGCGTCGTCCGTAGGACAAATCATACGTTCCTAAAGCGAGAGAATCCGCAACACTCTTCAGACGAGTAATTGGCCGGTCTTTTTCTTTCGACACCTCAAAAGCCTTTTCGGCGGCTTCCCGTTTGAGACGAAGCTCGTGAGACATAAACTCACCGAATTGCGACGACGAGTTACTCCCCCCGGTGCTCGCCGATGTGTCGGATTTGGTTTTTTCGGGGCGTTGTTTACCGGGGGGACGAGGTCTTGGATCGGCACCGAATAGCTCGTCGGTGTTAACCGCGAAAACGTGTTCGTCGTGAACATTTTCGTCTTCGGTTAAATCAACCGGTGCGGGATTGGGTGCGTCCCATTTTACGTGTTTTCGCAAAACCGCCCATGCTTTTTCGTGATTAAACGAGCTATTTTTATTCTCGTCTTGATAAATGCCCCGAGCCCGTTTCATCAAATCAACCTCGTTCTCGCCACTTTTTTTCAACCGATTGCACCTTTTGTAGATTGCGTTGAACTTTTGGCAATGATGGTTCAACGTACTCCATTTGCTTGACAACATATCCTTGGTACGTTTTTGAAAATTCAACCGATTGAATTCGTTCAAAACACGATACCATAACGTGTCCTTCGGTTGAGACCGTCCGACGTACGGATCCTCGAAAACTGCAACGAAACATTCGGCAAGTAACGTTTCCTCGTCCGATGTCCAACGTAAAGTAACGTCGCCAATCAGTTCGACGATTTTCCTTTTTTATCCGTGCGTGATCAATTCGTACCTTTTTTTGTGGGATTCAGTGTTGTGAAAGTGAGTTTGAAGATGGCTTTTGTTGTTTGTGGCATTTCAAATTTTGTGGGTTTTTGTTGTCAGTTTTGGAAATCTATATTGAAAATGCCCGCAAAAGCGGCTTGTTGAGATTCAAAAAAAGCTTGTTGCTCGGGAGTCATCGGAGCTTGGCTAGAAAACCCGAGGAATTGAGAATTCGACGTAGACCTGGCACCCATCGTGCCGGAATTAAGAAGGTTCCAAATCGAGCCATCAATGGGAAAGTAGGACATTTTTTTTTGCTAATGAATGTGTATAAAGTTTGAGGATGAATTGAAAGTTGTGTGGAAAAATGTATATGAAATGGGGATATATATAGTGGGTAAAATAATATTTTTTTAATAAAACTAGCCGTTGGCTAGTGTTTTTTCAAAAAAAAAAATTACACCAAAAACTAGCCGTTGCTTGTGTATTTTCAAAAAAAAAACTTTTTTTGGGTTGGTTGTTTCATTTTCCATATTTCACACATAATACAATTCATCCATTCCATCCATCATAACCCACATCTCTTTCTCTTGTTCTTGGTAGATCATAAGATTACATGTTTCTTCAGATAACGCAGGGCACGACGTTGGTTTGGCACCCAACGCCGTGATGATACCGAGGCCTCTAAGAGAGTGTGAGTATATGCGGGAGTGATGATGTCAAAATGACGTTGTGGGAAAGCTACGGGAAACCCAAACAATTTTTTTTGGACAGCATGAAACCTAAATTAATACATACCCCGAACACATATACATTCGGATTGTTGCGCAAAAGAATTCACTAAGCGGGAAAGAGTTGGTTTGACAATGATTCTCTCGTGTGAGTAGTGAACCACGTCAACTTCCCGCATCCTCACAAAAAAGAATACTTCGTTCACTATATTTTTATAATATAAGTATATTTATCACCGCCGCTATGCGCGAACACTTCTTAGAATAATTGCTATACTCATATTTTTTGTCATTAGGATAAGATATCTATGTCCGTTTCATGTTTTTCTCAAACTATCATTCTCATAAAAATTTGTGGCTATGTAAAAATTGAGGGTGTGCATGATTCGGTTTGGGTCGGTTTTTGGCTAAAACCGAAACCGAACCGAAATATTCGGTTTCTAAAACCAAAACCCGTAACCATTTGGTTTTTAGCGGTTAGGTTTTTTGAGTTTATTATCGTTTTTTTGGTTTTTGACCGTTTATATTTGGGTGTAGCCAATTTATACCAATAGTGTTTTACGTAAAAAAATAGTTTTTTTTACTTATTTTGTCAATCTGAACCTAATAATGTTTATCCCAAATTTTTATAATTACAACATATAAATGAGATACACATATATGCAAGTGAACATACGATGACTGTGACATATGTAGTGATATATTCTCAAGTAAACACACATACACGATAAAATGACAAATACGCATATATACGTTAGGATAAATATATTATAATTCCACCTACATTTAGAAGAAAGGCTCATAAGTGACAAAATTTGCATACATATTAATGCCTGACTTGAATATAAGAATTTTGATCTTACTCAATCAATTGACTATGATGAAATCTCTCTTTTCTGACTATTAATTATATAAAGATAATCTAATTGTCATACATGATTTCAATGAATCTTAAATAAGTTCTCTGGCAAATTAAGTATTCGATAAAACTTTCCTGTATGATTACATTGGCGAGGACGATGTGTAATCATAAAGGGTTATGAGTCTATATTTTTGAAATATGGCAATTAAGATTTAAGACTCTTTCTTTAGTGATTACATCTGCGAGGACGGTGTGTAATCAAAAGGGGTTAAAAGTCTATATAATCTTTATATAGTATACAAAATGAAAGAAATCCAAGTGTGGATTGTGCTCATAGCATCTAGGATGCTGGGTCTGAACAATAACAATATGATTCTGAATAAATTTAATATGATTCCTGAGTATATCTGACATTGAGTGGGAGCACCAAGAAGTTTACTAAAATTCATATGTTTGTATGACATATCGAAATTATCATTTCCACATATGCTAGATATATCCTTAATTTGGAATGAAACTTCACTTTGAAATTTAGAAGAAACAAACATACCTTGGAATAATTGTATATTAAGTTAAACGTATGCAGAAATTAAGTCCAACACAAATTCAATATGTCCATTGAAGCAAGTCTTAATGATATATTTTCAATTGAGATGTAAAATTAGTATCATGGTAAGGATACCTTATGTTTTTTTAACTAAGGGTTTCATAATGTATCATATATTATAATCGGTATGTGACAGGTTGTTTACTTTTGCATGTTAGCAAGATGAGCTACAACAACAATAAAATCAAAATGCGAGATTTTAATAGCAATAGACTAATTGAAGAGAATTATAGATGACTGTTAAATACACAAGTTTACGAATTAAAATAAGGTCATAAAGTTTGTTTGTTTAACAACAAATTGCTATAGAATAAGCATTTCTAGTTCAATAATGATTTCCATCATTTATGATAAATCGTGCTAACTAATATGCTCCCTTACGAGCGTATGCAGTTACAATTTAAAGAATGAGAATACTTTACAATTTAAGAAACTATAAAGATGACTGTTGAGATAGGTATGTTTGTTACATCAAATACCCAAAAAAATTACTATTACCTTAACATACTATGACTCTTGCAATAGTATGCACGTTGAACAAGAAACACTCATTCTATTATCAATTTTTTTCCACAATTTATGTGAATTTTGTAAAAACGTATTCGGAAGTATATACTCAGATAACTATTTTGCTGACTTGTAGTGAAAGAGTTGAGAATGTGGTATACAATTTACCAACAACTTGCTAATTAGTTTCATGCATATCTATTTTAGTATTTAGATAATTGGGATTGTAAGACAATTTTACCTTTCTGAGAATGAAGTATACGGGTATTTTGTCATTTTTCATACATATAATAATTGTTTTCCTATATTTGCATGTTTAATCCTTGGATGATTTTATCATTCTAAATATGTTCATTGTCTGGTTAACAATATGAGAAAATTGTTATGTAGGCAAATAAGAGTGTTTGGTTATATTCTGTGAATAATATGGATGTAGTTTCCCACCAACACATATGTTATTCACAAGGGATGCATATTGGATACCCCAACCCTTCCGAGCATTTACTTTTTGATCCATTCATGATAAAATGTTCGAAAATTTTAAAATAGTCCCTTGAGACTTGAGAGCAAGCATTTCTGTAGTGTGGATAGTCTCCTGTGATTCCAGAAACAGGTAGTTATAAAAGCTATTTTTCGGAGAGTGTATGTAAGCAGCATCCACAACAACTTTAGTCAATAAAAATTGTTCTCCACTTGATATGTGCAAGAGATTACCAATAGGGCCCTCTCTAGATTTAAACATATAATTGTGTGGCACGCACCCAAAGGTAATGCAAGATGATCTTGATTACATTGGTATATCAAATATTTCTAAACGAGAAACATAATGTTTGAAACTAATGGAATTACATAGGATCCATAACCATGGTTAGACGGTAATCTGTAACAAAGGGAATGATTTATAAAGCAAGAAATTTATACCATTAAATAGCTAAAGAAAAGGAAGATTTTTTGAAACTCTATCTCATGAATATTTCCTAATGAATAAAAAATTGTGTGGGTGCTAGACTTTGCCAATATATAGTGTAAGAGTGTTAGGTCTACTCCAACTCCCAAGTGTGAGCTGTTTGTTTTGGTAGTCGAATTAGCACGAAACATCAAAATGTAGCCTAATGGGGGCTCACACTTAATACACGGAGAATACGATTTATAACTTCACGACAATAATAAACCGAAGGACAAAAATTATACAAAAAAAGACCCGAACCCCCAAGGCAACACCTTATTGACAGTTTACCTAAGAGATTAAGGGGTTTTTTGCCTAATTGGAAAAACTAAAAAGGAATTATAAATAGAATTAGGACTTGTTTCCTAAGTATATACGATTAGGGTGATGAGGCTATAAATACCCCATACCCCAATTCATAATATACGACATACACAATTCCCTCTATATCCTAAAAGTCAGCCAACTAATAAATCCCTATATTCCATTCGATGCAATAAGAGCCACAAAAATATATCTATGTCAGTAGCATGATATCACATTAAACCATACGTAGCATTTGTTCTACATGCCTCTCAGCATACAATATAACATGCGTATCATATTATGTTATGCATGTAAAATGACATATAGATGTATATTGGTTCTTTATCCATTTTAATCCGATTGTGGTATTTTGATTTTCTCATTTTACAACAAAATAAATCCATCTTAGGGTTTTTAATCGGTTTTTTTTAGGTTTTCGGTTCATGACTCACGTGCGATAGGGGGGGGGGGGGATTCTGATATAACACGTGGTGGTTTGGGTATTGAAGGTAGACTAGCAATCAACTCGTACACGTATGACGTGTTTGTGAGAGCAACCGAAGAGGCGATTGTTTAGTCCGCTTTATTTGTTTTCTTATCATTGGCTAAGAGTACGGGTTTCTATTTACTTCTTGTTTACGAGTTAAAATTCAAATGCGTATTACTAGACCATCCCTGGCGTACGCGTATGCTAATGTTTCCTAATTATAATCCCCAACAATAACTGCCTAAATAATAGGATTAGGTAACATAAAAACATTTAACGGATAACCAATTCTACACTTGACACTTACAGGACCACCTCTTGTAAGAAACAGGTTCCTCATATCATATTCATGGAGCTTATCAGTTTCTAGATCACGAGAACACTGATTGCGCTTGTCAATTTCTTTCATATATGTTAGACAATGGATCGAATCAGGATTCAATATGGATAAATGAAATCGCTATAGTTTCATCTTATATACCAGAAAGTGCCAATACACCAGGATGAAGAACCGTAGGTCAGTGCAACCTAATAGAACCTGTTGACCTGAATGTGGAGTCATCTTCAGCTAAACCGTGTATCGGGTAAAAGACCTGTCATTCCTATCCAATACATGGTTCGAACTTGCAACAAGGACTTGACGCATGTTGATTAAATAACAGTGTAATCTCGAGAATCGTAGAACGATTAAAAGATCAACCGATGATTTCATGAACCAGTTTAGTTACATGTGTGAATGAAGTTAGGGAGACCGGGCTAGCTACCATATGTCCATATGACTTAGAAGTTTATGGTTATGTTCTAGGCTGGAATCAGTCATGAACTCATGACAATCACTGATGAATTTTATCCTTATAAATACTAATGTCAATAATTCGTTGAAACAATAATCAAAGTTTTAAAAAAATCGATTTCTTCCTTATAGACCGGTGCCCCAACCGGTCTAAAAGACTGATAATCTTTTGGACCTCCCCCCTATCAGACCCCAGAGTGACCGGTCTAAAAGTGATATTCAACCGGTCTAAAAGGCACTTTTTGTAGTAGTGATTAGATTGCTAGCTCACACCGAATCTTTGTTCTTTCCTCAAATGGTGAATTCTCTAGTGTCTTTTAGCATATACGGATGCATATGAAGAAATCTTCAAGCGAAGAACGCTCATTGAACTTTAGTCCAATCCTAGTAGCATTAACATAAGGTTATAAGAGAGGTGGCTGATACTTTTTATAAGCAAAAGGAAAGATATGCTTTCATCCCACATAGGTCAAACAAAAGAATTGTTGCTAGTTTATATATTGAGGTAATTGTGCTTAATCAAAATTGATATCAATACAAAGTTATTGGGAGGTATATGTAAGGTTGTGATGCTATTAAAATCACAATCACAATTTTACTGTCCTTCTCAATATGTTTGTATAATTATTAATATTTTTTAAGAATGCCTTATTTTTACTAATACGAAAGTAAATCGCAAATATATTGTATGTGCTAGTTCGCCTAGTCCAGTGCTATTTCGTATTGCAAATATATTGTATGGGGGCACTTATTTTTTCCAAAATGAAAGTCATATGACTCATTAACTCATTTTATAAACATAACCTGTTTTTTCGGATGAGACGACTTGTGAAAAAAAATTACTTTAATACATGGCAATAATGTGGTTTTTCATGAATATCATCAAGTCTTTTGAGGATAACCATTTCAGACGTTTTAATTATTTTTGGTGCACTGAGAAAGTTTAAGACCAATTTGACTAAAACTCATCTCATGTCTCTAAGAGTTGGCTAATAAGATACTTTGTTTCATTCTTTTGCTTTAAGAAAGTAAACACTAAAAATCACCCTTGTCGCAAAATATTAAGCTAAACGTCTAAATGTATGCTGCCTAACCGGTAATCCTGTAATAGTTTCCGGACTTTTCTCATTCCCAAAATGTTCCCTCCACCAATATGCCACTAGGAGATGGTTTCTTATGTACAAAACAAGAAACATAAAGGTAATAATAACTATATCAGCGTATAGCAAAGTCACTCTTGTGCTCCTTTGACATCAAACTCGGCGGACCATCTTGTTTATGCAAACGAGTCTCGACGTGAACCCTAGGTGTTGAATTTTGAGATGTTCTAGAGATAGTTACAAAAAGTTTCCTCATTTTCTTTCCTTTGGAATTTATATTTGAATCAAAATTTAAGATCTTCAAGAACAAATGAAGAACATTCAAAAACACATCTAAAGTTCCAGAATTTAAACTCATCTTTGAACCCACACTATCTACAACCTCACAAACACAAATACATCATGGAGGTGTTTGATACATAGTTTAGATTTAACATGAAAATACTAACTTTAAGGGCCAAACATATTATTCTAGTGCCTTTTGTCCATCAAGTGCTGCTTTTTTATAAAAACGAGAAAGTATGGTTTCATCCCACATAGATCAAGCAAAAGAAATATTGCTACTTTATATACTGAGTTAGTGTTATTTTATCCAAATTGATATCAATACATTGTTACCTTACTGGTGAGTTTGCAATGTTATTGAAATCACAAATCTCATTGCCTTTAAAATACATTTGTATAACTTGTCAACTTTTTTGTGCCTTATTTTTACTATTATGAAAATAGATCGCAAATATATTGTATAACTTGTCATTTTTTGTGTTTTTTTATTTGTAGATTGCCTTATAAATGAGTATTAATTGACTGATGAGGGTAGTGTAGGGTGAATTGTAAGAGAGAGTGAGAGGAGGTAAATGGTGAGATGGCGCTGAGGTGGAAGGTGAGTGAGTGTGTTTTTCGGATGACTGATAAAAGTAACCTAATACTTTTAGCCGATACCTACAAAAGATTTAGCATGCCACTTGTTTTCTAGAAAATCGTGTATCACCTTTGCAACCACTTGTTTTTTATTATTCAAGTAACTTGAGCTTG
This sequence comes from Tanacetum coccineum, assembly GCA_026074375.1. NCBI lineage: Eukaryota > Viridiplantae > Streptophyta > Magnoliopsida > Asterales > Asteraceae > Tanacetum > Tanacetum coccineum. Next base: position 21,203 of record BQNB010060643.1, read on the forward strand.
ACTCGCTTTGAATCAAGTCGATTTCAAGTATTTTTTTCAATCAAAATTCCCGTTGTTTGCGAGGTATGTCATGTCCTTTACGTACATGCCTACCTAAACTACACAAACTTTTACACCTTTAAAATTATAATTATTTTTATATTCTAGTCTAAAATTTCACTCATGGTGTGTGCTATGAGAACTTTCAACGTTAGTATTTAGTATTCATCATTAGGACTTTCACGACTAAAGTTGTCTATCTTCTACGAGAAAAGTCAAGAGAAATGATTGAAAATTAACAAGTGAGTAAATGATGCAGCGTACGTGGCCAGGAAGAACTTTTTATCAAAGTTGTTGATTCCCTAGAATACCGAAGATTGACATATTTTAAGGAAACCTCGTTTTATCAATCAATTAAAAACTGCATAACAAAAACGTTTAAGAGTGTTTAAACACCGAAAACCTATCTTAAAATTGCAAAAAGTGTCCAAAACTCATTCTATTAAACTTTTACACCATGATATGTTGATATCAACATTAGACTGGCAACTCAAACTCATTGAATCGGTGTTCTTTCAGGAAAGGGTAGGGTGAATTCTCTGGAGTCACCTAAATTGTTCATGGTTGCCACCTAAATTGAAGCAAATATATCAACCTTTTGTGTAGAACATTTTGTGAAGGTCTCCATGTGGTATGACATGTTAAGCTTTTATGTTTTTGTTTGATTAATTGGGCTTGGTCTAGGGATTTGTATATGCAATACAGTTGACTTTGACCCATTGAGGGTGTCTCATCTTTAATATTCCACATCAGTCAAGTTTTAGGAAATAAGTCAACTCCACCTAACTTAGTACGTAGTAGTATTTACTAGCAAATATGCAATAAAAGTTGACTATAGGATCATCAATGATGGCTGCAGACAGGTATAGAATAGGTCGTGTTTTATCTTGGACGGGTCAATAACGTTACATTATAAACTTAACTAATGTCACGTCCAACTTACCAAGAGATCTAATAGTATTATGCTTGTGGTCTTTAGTCATTGCAAGACTTAAAGATTTTGAATGAAATCTGCTTGCGTACAGTTTATCTTTCAACCAATCACTATGATATCAGAATATTTTATGTAACCATTTAACTGAATTCACCATGCTTTTCATGCTTTGGGGTTTGACCCATTTCTTTTTTAAGAGATAGTTTGACCAATTAGTAGATGAAAAAAAACCCTTATAAATGTTATATAAGGTTACATTTATAGCCTTTAAGATGAAAAAAAACCTTTTCGACTCATTTCTATAAGGTTACATTTCTACCCATTTCATGCTTTGGGGTTTGACCCATTTCTTTTTTGTTGCTAATATTTCAATTGAACACCTATAAGGCTTAACAAGACACATAGAGGAACATCCTACCTACATATTTTGGCATTTTTCTGGCGTATCTAAGTAATTTTACTAGACAGAAGTTATATCGAGCTTCCTTTTTTGAGTATTATGCCCTATGAAAGGGATAATTCCATATTTACCCAAGTTGAATATCAAAATTCCATATTTACCCAAAACACAAGTTTTTAGTGCACAAGTACAATGCATTTAAAGCATGTGTTGGGGAAATATGGAATTATGGTGTTTAAGTTGGGGAAATATGGAATTGCCCCATTATGAAAAGGTAAGCAAAGTGAATATTGTTAGTAAGTATAACATATACTGTAGTTCACTTCGATCACAAAACAAGAAGCTACATGTCCAAAAGTTATTAACGGGGAGCTTGTTTGTCCATGTCATCATTGATGCCATTGTCAGCGAGTGTCATTGACCCTCACCTTTTGTTCTGTGTGTTCCTGGAGGCACCACAATAGAAGATCTAAATGCTTTAAATCTTTAAATCTTTACCTCGGGTTCTTGCCAAGAGCTCGAGATCCGAAACATGAAATTACGAATGTGAAGTGATTTCAAGTCCTTAAACGAGACGGATATTCTCGAATCCACGGGGTGATGTTAACACCCCATTTTTTTGGTAAATCCATTTCAGACGGATATCCTTTTAAGGTTAGGGACTCAGGAATGGAAAGCGTTGAGATAAACACAATGGCGTGGGAGCGTAATGCAAGTGAACAGTTACGTGTTTACTTGTCATACAATCGATCTCGTACCATCTACGGAAAACCAAAGAAACCGAGTTTTGATCACTAGGATCATGTATCTAAGGTATAACACAGTAAGCCACTGTCTCCATTAAGTTTACGATACCTAAATAGCAAACATAAACATTTCAAAAACATGACGTACATGTAAAAAAACATGACATGCAAAAAACTGATGAGTCTAAAGAGCTTCAGCTCCTAAGCTTCCTTCAGCTCTTAAACCCCAATTCCTATGCTTCAGCTCTTAAACCCCAGTTCCTATGCTTCAGTTCCCAGGCTTCAGTTCTGAATTTACACGTGCCAGGCACGTGGGAAAGTCTCTAACCGTCAAACCCCAACTACTATAAAAACCCATTCTATCATTCATTTCATGCTGTCAATCAACTGGTAAACAATTTCCTTTCTACTCTGTAATCGTTTAATACAATTCATCAATCCAAAACCAATCATTTGCTTATCTTTGAATTACATTCTTGCTTATTGTAATTCTTAGTTTGCTTATTAGTTCTTATTCGGATTCTAAATCCGTGTTTTTTACTTATGTCTTGTAAGCCTGTTTTCCTTTTCTACTTGTAACCCTTTAATTTCCGTTAGTTAGATGTATGTTACTACACTTACAGTAATTCTTAATGAAATTTATAGCTTGCAGAAAAACAATGGCATATGACTTTGTGAAGGTTCTCTGTGTGGTATGACATGTTAAAACATCACTCCCAGCTTTACCCCCAAAAGAATAAAAGATGAGTTTGAGTCACTGTAATTGTATTAAACGCACATCCAAACACCTGCTATGACAGAAAACTAAAGAAGTTAAGGTGTCACATAATAATAAGTTATAGAGAAGTGGAAGCATATGAAACATATAAGAGCAAAGTAAGAATACAAAACAAATCTTGTCAAACTAAACGTTTCCCAGGAAGCCTGTCACATCCCAATGTCATATCCAAGCTCGGTTAGGCTCGTGACTTTACAAGCCGAGTATTTTGATACTCGATCTTGACTGGAAACTCTACTCAAGTAGCTTGAGCTCGACTCGCTTTTTGTCTAGTGTAAATGCACAGATGCACTTCAAAGATGGTCGAAAGAAAAAATAATTTTAGTAACATAACATGTCTCACGTTATATTTATACCAATATATTTGATCACTTAAAGAATGTACGTGGATCCTTTTTAAACTTTTTTTCTTTATTACTAGTATTCATCGTACTTTATGTTGGTAAATGAAGGGACATTGGACCTTTCACGATTAAAATTACTCATCATCCACATGACAAATCTAGAGAGTTGATAGCAAATTAATTAGCAGGTGAGTAAAGGACCAAAAATGATTATATTATGCTAGTTGATGCGTACGTTGTCATGTTTATATCTTACATAGCAAATTTAATTTTATAGAACTAATATATGCCCTAAATTATTCATCTTTATGATATAAAAAATCTCTTATTTATCACAAAATAAATAGAAAAAAAATATATAAATTTAATTGCAAATATTGTGTAATTTTGTTATTTAGTAAGGTAGGTAATTAGTTTTCGAGCATCGGAAAAACAAAATTTTATAACCAAAAAAATAATGCCGAAAGGAAAAAATAGGCTATGTTTGGTAACGGGGTTTATGGTGCTTATAGGGGCTTGAGTTTTTAAAATAAGTTTGCTTATGAGATAAGTCTCGTTTGTTATACATGCTTATGAAACCTTTTATAAGCCATAAGCCTCCATAAAACAAAGCTCATACAAAAGGGCTTATAGCTAGTCAAATTACATAAATACTAAATACCCTTTAAAATATAATGAATTATCACGCAAATGATGAAAATATATGTGAATATAATTTGATTTATTTTTATGTGATATTAAATTAATAAGCCTTCAGCTTCACCAAATTCGCCAAACAACTTTACATAATTATGAGCTTCAACTTTCGGCTTACAATATAAGCTTCATCTCCAACTAGAGGATATAAGATCAGGTGTAGTAAAAAAAATGCAAACTGTTTGATGACTCACACCACTAAAATTGGAAGCAAAAGTCCACCATTACGCAGTGGTGGGGACCGTAACAGATGACAGCGCATGAAACGTCGGTTCAATGACCATTACGCTCGGTTTAAGTTTACACAATAACGAGCATAGTTGAAGAATAAGGAAACCATGAAGGGTGAAAATGTAAATATAGAAAAACATATCCAACAACAATCTTATTATTATTATTTCCCCCAAATCAAATCAATGGTAGTAGAACCCTAACTCAAAAATTAAACGAAAATATAAACAAAAATCAAAGACAATAATAAGTCCATCATTTCCACCAGAAATCATCCGTGAAATCCTGTTAAAGCTTCCTGTCGAATCATTGTTACGATGTAAGTCTGTTTGTAAAGAATGGTGCTCTTTAATATCCGATAGACATTTATTAAAACACATTATAGCTTATCTAGTACCAACAACATTAACAATCAACATCATCGACTTATTTACAACACCTTTGATAAAAAAAAACAATCTCATCAGCTGTCCACTTTATGATGTGTTGTTTCATAAATCTCTTAATAATGCGTTACTGCTTGAAAAACCATTGCAACGACCTCGACCTCACGAGGTTAGGATAGTCGGGTCTTGTAATGGATTAATGTGCCTTTTTGTTCAAGATGATTTGTTAAAATATAACCCGAGTACTAGAGTATGGAACGGGGTAGGAGAAATAGTAAGCCTCAATGGTATTCTTTCGGGATGATGAATCTACTGATGATTACAAAATTGTTGAACTTGCTAAAATATATCTTCAAACTCACCCTTATTATATCATCAAAGGGCGAATATACTCTTTGAAAACTGGAAAGTGGAAGAATTTAGGTGATTTTTCTTATGAGTATCCATTATATGGTAGTGGTATTTTTTTCAAATGGAGCTTTGCATTTAGTGGCTCGTGATGAGTCATCAACGCAGAGGATAGTTTCTCTTGATTTAGCAAAGGAGGCTTATGGTGAAGTTTTGCAATATGAGCATGATGAAGATGTTACGAAATTGATCACTTTGGGGGTTTTAGGAGAATGCTTGTGTGGGATTTGTTTGTCTTACGAAAGTCATGTGTACTTATGGGTAATGAAGGTTTTTTTATGGAGTGGAAAGTTCTTGGACTAAGGTTTGCCTTCCTTCTATATTTGAATGTTCCTTTGGATTGGTTTGTATTCGGTCCTTTGTGTTGTTTCAAAATGACGGAAATATTGTTGTTTCATTGTGTGATTCGGGATTGGTGTTCTCTAAATTCATACGTAGATTCTTCCCTAATGATTGAGTACATTAGTGAATTTTTCAAGCAAGATGTTGTTGAGAGTTTTGTTTCACTTTTCATCCTATAAGCCTTGGCTGATATCAATGAAAATTAAGGTGAATATTGCTCTTCCTACTCTGTTTCGTTTTCCAGTTACTTATAAATAGCCATAACTTGTTCACCGATCGAAGTATAAATAAAGTAAATGCAATGTTACATGGACACGGAAATAATTGAACTGAACCATATAACAATGGTAACAAAGTATTCTTAACATTTTGTAATGATTGCATTGAGCTGAAAAGAAACAATAGTTTGAGAATTTGTGAAGATACGTGAATTGGTGGGAGTAACATGTCAATACTAATGATTAATACCTGTGAGGTTAATAGGACTAATAAGGAATGTTTTGCAACATGAAGATGTATCATATGCTGTCAGAACATGTACTACATGTTAAATTTGGTGTGAACTTCATCCTTTGCACTTGTTCATTGATCGGAGTAAGAGTCAATGAAGGTTGCCTTTATGTTCATGCACCAACATATAACGTTGTGGATTAGTTGGCTCTAGAAGGCTGTTTGGCAACTGAAGTTGGCACATATGTTGCAGGAACTTGTTACTACATAGTTTTTTTAAATTTGGTGTGACTCTCATCACTTTGCACTTCTCATTGAATTCGAGTCAGTTAAGGTGCATTTTATGTCATTATGCACCAACATATAACGTGTGGATTAGTAGGCTAAGAAGGCTGTTTTGCAACTGAAGTTGTCACATATGTTGCAGAACATGTACTACATCGTTAAATTTGGTGTGACTCTCATCCTAGCACTTCTCATTGATCGAGTCAGTGTAAGGTGCCTTTATATGAACCAACATATAACGATGTGGATGACCAAATTTTGTTTTTTAAAACCTTTAACCTCTGACGTGAGATATGTCTTTGCCCTACTTGCTTCCAAGAAATATATTATAGATATAAAAGTTTTTACCATATCTATATCATTCTATTAAACTTTTACTCCATGATATGTTGATATCAACATTAGACTGGCAACTCAAACTCATTGAATCGTTGTTCTTTCAGGAAAGGGTAGGGTGAATTCTCTGGAGTCACCTAAATTGTTCATGGTTGCCACCTAAATTGAACCAAATGTATCAACCTTTTGTGTAGAACATTTTGTGAAGGTCTCCATGTGGTATGACATGTTCAATTTTAAATTTTGTTTGGTTGATTAATTGGGCTTGTTCTATGGATTTGTATATGTAATACAGTTGACTTTGCCCCATTGAAGGTGTCTGAGCTTTAATATTCAGATCAGTCAAGTTTTAGGAAATAAGTCAACTCCACCTTACTTGATATTTACTAGGAAATATACAATAAAAGTTGACTTTAGGAAATAAGTTAACTCCACCTTAGTTAATGGTAGCATTTACTAGCAAATATGGAATAAAAGTTGACTTTAGGATCATCAATGATGGCTGCAGACAGAATATCCCAATTTTAATTTTCTTCTTCAGTAGTATTTTTTTCTTGCCACAGAATGTATAGATTAGGTCGTGTTTTGGACGTCTCAAATAACGCAACATTTTAAACTTAGCTAATGTCACTGGTATGTGCTTAAATACACATACCTTTATCTCAATAAAACGAGCTTAAATGACCAAAAACAGACATAAAATGCCAAATATATGCTTGTTTTGCGTTATGTTGTGCAGGTAATAGACAGTCACAAAAAGACAAAAACAAAGAAAAAACCGGACAAAACCGAGCACGGGATTAGAAAGAGCGTGGAAAACCGAAGCCAAAGGCGTATGCATCTTAGTGGGCCAACACGTACCCAAGTTAATAGGCCGAGTCAGCCCATTAAGCTTATTTATTAAATTAAAAGCCCATGATATATGCCTAAATCCAATTAATTAAAATCCAGCCCAAATCTATAACTAAGCCCAAAACCAAACCAAGCCCAACAGCCTTTTACCTTTTACACCGTTAGTCCTTAGGGACTAACACAGTTAGTCCTTATGGTTTACCCCGTTAGTCCTTAAAACCCTTTCACCATTAACCCTATTAACTCCCAAATTTGAAATATAATTAATTATACCGAAAAAGGCGCGAAGGCCAAAACAGGGCAATTCCACCCCCTCCATTGCTGCGATTTGTTCACAAAGGACTCCTACACAATCCCTAACACCTCTAAATGCCACGTTGGCAGTTTAGAGCCCTCCTATTAGACAAGAGGACGCGTCAAGGGATAAGGACAAAGTCAAGGAATCAAGGACGGTTTTAAGATTGATTGGCAATGATTAGAGCTTTCCATAAGTGAATATGGAATGATTGGATGAATTGAAGGCTTAGGCGGTTTTGACCTCACAAGGATAAGCACAACATTCCCCTATAAACAGGGGATGAAATCACACAGTGAAGGGCATCTAGGAGTAGTGTAGTGTAGTTTTTTTACTAGCTTATTTTATGCTTATTGTATTGAGATTCTGCTTAATGTACTCCTTGTTTTATTAATAAAAAGTAATTTTTAGTTTTAAATCATTTGTGTTCTTTAATTTCAGTTTTTACTTATGCCATTTACTCGAGTATTTTAATAAGCAAAATAGTTTTCTCAAGCCTTCTTTAAGCTCAAATAAGTTCCTAAAAGCTTATTTGATCTTGCTTGTTCACTTACAAGTAAAATTGGTTAAGCATGATGGTGTTGAGCTTGTGGAAGATAAGCCAGAAATTGATAGGCTTATAGGTTCTTACCAGCTTGTTTATAACAAGCTGGAGCTTGTGGATAAGCTCTTAAGAGCATATCAGTCCTTGTTTAGTGCGAAGGACAAAAGGTACCCGTCCTTTTCTCATTTTAGTTTATTTTTCTTTTTTGCTTATTGAACTGCCTACCTCTCCTTATTTATGCTTAAACTTTGCTTAATCTATCTTATTATTGCTTATCTCATTTAGTTTAAAGCTTTTAATAATATGTTTTAGTCTTAATATGGTTTTCAAGTTTCTTAAGGGGTGTTTGGTACAAGCAGGATTACCTCATGTTAATATTGCTTGAGTCTCTTTTGACCTAGAGTCTAACTTTGTTAAGCTGTTAGTAAAGTCATAAGTTAGTTTATAAAAGTTTTCAAGGTTTAAAACTCATTTTTAAGATCTTAAGTACAAGTAGTGTGAGTATGAGGTGTTAAAACTTATTAAAACAGCTTATTTGATAAGAATCTTATAAATTACTTAAAAATGTTGATTTCATGGTTGTTTATGGTCTAAATATGCACTAGAATGATTTAGGATAAGTCTACAAGTGCATTAGAGTTTTGGTGTAATTCTATCATAAAAATTCATAAGTCTCAATTTTTTTAAAGGTTAAAGTTCAGTTTTCAATCTAAATTCTAGGTGTGTTTAAGTTTGAATCAAGGTATGAAATTGTTAGCATAGTTAGTTTATTGTATAAGCTCAATCTGTTTGAGCTTATTTTGGGGTTTAGAGCTTATTTGCTTAGCTTAATATAAGGCTGCAAGAGCTGTTTTAGTCTTTTGTAAAAAGCTTGATAACTTTTTAGTAAAACTGTTACTTTCAGTAACTTATTTCTGGCTTATTAGTGGTTTTTAGAAAAAGTGCTTTCACAAAAAGTGCTTATTTAGAGCTTATAGATAAGTGGTAAAAAAAGTCTAGCAAATAAAAAAACGTTAGGCAATATAAGGAAGCCCCAGGATTGAACCCGGGACCTCAACCTTAACCACCCAACGTTTTAACACCAACACCCACTACCAACATGCCCTTGAGTCTTTTTCGTTAAACATATCAAACCACTTTCCTTTTAATCCTTTTTGCAGTTTAAACCTTTCAGCTCTTTAGAGCTTATTTCCAGCTTATTGGAATAAGCTGGTTTAGTGATTTTATTTTTCTTAGATTCTAAACTGTGATATTTTCAGATTTTTATAAAGTAGTTTAATATTTTTTATAATATTTTTAGATTAAATCTGTTTTTAATTCATAATAAATAAAATAAAAGTAAAAAAAATATAATTCTTTTTTCTAAAATTATTTTTAATCATTTAGGACTTTTAATAATTAAATTTGCATTTGTAGGGTTAAAATTTGATGCTTTAGGTTTTTAGAATCCCGTTAACGTTTCCGTGCTTATTTCGTAATTGCTTTAGTTGTTGCTTTCATTTGCATTGTTTTTGCATTATCATTATAGAAATTAGAAACCAAAATCAAAATCTTAATCTATTCAAAATCCCGATCACAAATTTTAACTCGAAGTTCAATTCACGCCTCGTTGGAACATAAACGACCCGGGAAACGACTAGAAAGGTTTGATTTCGAAATCGATGCTTTCAGAATTATATTTTATTTGTGAATTGGTTTATCGCTTTGGTTAGAAGCGATTTGCTAATTTACTTATATATATATATATATATATATATATATATATATATATATATATATATATCTAGAGCATTGACAAACTAGCGTTTTTATAATTTTATAAACGATAATTGCTTCCTTCTAAACGAGCTTTGAAATAATAATAATGCTAAATGATAAATGTTAATTGCTAATTGCTCTAAAATGCTTTCAAAAGCTTTCTGCCAAACACACTCTTAATGAATGTCTCAAATTCAAATTATTCAGTAATTTATTTTAGAGTCGAAAAAGAAAGAGCTTTTTTTTAAACGGCGATTTTATTAGAAACACAAACTAGCAAGGAGCTAGATTACAAAACAATAAGGTAAGGATTTTTTAGCCACTCGTTCCAACCGAACGAAGCTTTAGACCTAGATTTACACCAATGAAAGGAACTAGAAATGACATTATCAAAGATCATCGACTTCACAGGAGTTATTTCGTCAAAAAGGATCTTGTTTCGATGATTCCAAACATACCACCAAAGAGTGTACCAAACGCCCTCGAACATATTTTTGAGATTAGATCCCATACGTCTTGAAACAAGCCAAGATTTCCATTCATCATATGAGTTCGTTTCTTCGAAATCCAAGTTCCACCAGCGCATAATTTTTTTTCCAATATCTCGAATCAAACTACATCTAAAAAACAGGTGCTCCGACGATTCGATAGCGTTATCACATATGGGACACGAAATATTTTGAATATCAATACCTCTACGAGATATGTTGAACCGAGTAGGCAAAGCATCTCTCCAAATTTTCCAAGCAAGAACATTTATTTTTATCGGAACACATTTTATCCATCTAGTCTCCATCCCAAGATTTGGAAGACGCAGCTCGTCAAATAGCCTTCGAGCGGAGGCCACAGAGAAAACACCCGTACCCTCCAGCTTCCAAACCCATCTATCTGCCAAGGGCACTAGATTTACCGAACTCAACTTTCGATTTCGCATCACCCTGGCCTTGAGGGATTAGTATTATAATTGATGAAATTAAGGTGAACTTTGCTCAACGTACTCTCTTGGTTTCACTCAAACTTATGTTGTTTCTTACTTTCTTTACTGAATGTGGTAAGTTTGCCCATTTGATGGTAATATATCGGCTAGCAACGAAACTGGTCAACCAACTTTTTTAGGTAAACAAATTTGTGGTCAAGCCTTACTCTTTAGTTGTTAACCAATGTGGTAAGGTTACCCATAAATATGGCATGGCAGCTTCTAATTAACAAAATGCACATGTTAATTGGTCCAAAACAATGAGACAAATTGTCAAACTAGTCCATTGT
>BQNB010060644.1:0-36837 GCA_026074375.1 Tanacetum coccineum
GACACGTCTTTATCTCTTTAGCAGTCTTAATCTTCATCCAACAGTCTTAAGTTCTTCGCCAGTCTTAATTTAGTACGGGCAGTACTAACTTACTCTAGCAGTACTAACTGGTTAGTAGTGGCAGTTGTAACTTGAGCAGTACTAACTCTTGGCTTGGCAGTACTAAGTATGAAGATTTTTAATTCCCAACAAGTTAGTTGATATTGAATAGGTGGCAGTCTGCTCCAACATCTGATTACTAAAACCAAAATGCACTAATCGAGTCTAAAGTCAAGAGATCAATAAATAAATCTCATTAGGACACATTCCATGACAAACACTTCTTGAACACCATTAAGTTCACAAGCTGTTAACAAAAGTCCTATGCATTATCCTTATGATTTTGCCAGAACATTCAGAGTGATACTCTTTAGTATTCACAATGATGAATGGAAATCCTTCGAGTGTCATCATCAAACAGCACCGCGGTAGGTGACTTGCGAGATTCTATATGAATCAAGCTTGTGTCAACTGGATATCGATTTGGTCCAGTAAATGAATTGACGACTCAATCAAAAAGATAGTAATTATCTGATTCACTCATATCGTGTTGTCTGCTTTGAAACATTTCGGTATTGAGAACAAGCAAATATGGTGAATCAAATACATCTGTGTTAGAAGATCCTACCCTTTGAGATGGAAACCCTGTCAAGGAGATTCTTTGAATCTACCTGATCACATGTACAATATTTATACTGTAAAATGGTCCTATGGAACCGGAGGTTAATGCAACCGAATCTCAACGAATGACAATGCCATATTCATCCATATCTGCTATTTATCACTAACTTTAAAATGTAGGTACAAATGATGGTGTTGCAGCCTCATTCCAGCAGAGTCGAATTCACTACCACATGCTCATGCTCAAACTACAAAGACATACTATAAGCATCAAGATTCAAGAATCAGGAAAGCTCAAGATTTAAAGACAACGACTTTCGCTAACTCTGATATACAAGATCTTCCTTTAAGATATCGAGTCTATCTAGGGAGATTATTAGAGAGCTTTCAAGATGATGCATAGTATGAGCATGTTGGTCAAGACACAAGATCGAAAGGTGGCAAAGACGATCAAGACAAATAAGGAAAAGATTTAGAGATCTCAGAACAAAAGATAAAGTCAAAAGACAATGACAAAGACTAAAGATCAAAGATCACACAACATGAAGGAACAAGCCTACAACATAATAAAGACCAAAGATTCAAGATCTCACCTCAGGAATTCAAAGACCACACATTAGGGGAGATTGTTAGCCTCAAAATATGTTTTTGAACATGAAAGCTCAAAATCTGCAGGAAGCCTCGCTTCTGGGGAGATTGTTAGCCTCAAAATATTGAGTCAAACAAAGAAGCTCAGCTACTAAATCATGGAACCTCGATATTTACTTATAATATGTTGTAATAGGCTAGGAAAGGGTAATCGGGCTCATTTATGTAATCTAATTGGTTACGTGTATCGGGCTTAAGCCCAACCAAAACCCGAGCCCGACCCGTGTTAGAAAATCTAGGCATCCAACTTAAGGAGTCTAGGTATAAATACCCCTCTCCAAGAGCGGAGAGGGTGTTGGTTCTCATTTGTATTTCACACACTAATTAGAATTCAACCATTCACTTTCTCTTTCTACTTTCTCTCTCTAACTTCTCTCTAAAACTCTTATTCCTTTCTCTTATTTTCTTCTAAGTTAATTCGTGTATGTATTATGGTGAAGTGATTTATGGGTTACCTACATAGGGTTATAAACCTAAAGCTATGTTACAACACCTTCAAATTAAAAGAAGGTGAAACTCTAACATAAACTTTCACCAGATATAAAGCTTTAATGAATAGAGCTAGTAAATGATGGCATAAAACTTTCAAAGCTTGAAATAAATACTAGTTTCATTAATGGGTTGCCAAAGAAGTGGCTAAGTTTTTGCCAAAGTCTTAGAAACACTAACCATGTTAAGGAATTTGAGCTTGCTTCTCTATTTGGTAAACTCAAATATGAGGAAAACCTAATTGATAGTATTTATGAGACTAAAAATAAAAAATCTCTTACCACTACAACCCCCTTGTCAACTGCCTTCTTTTCAACCTTTATTGTCCAGGACTTTTAAGATAGTCTGAATGAGAGATGGACACAAGAGACAATCAAGAATACATAAATGAATGGACTAGGAATTTAGCCAACGAGCCTCTTGTGGCCAAGCTAGATAGGTTTTTTCACAAAAAGTCTTAAGATTATGAGCAAAGGCAACTGATCAACAAAATGTCGACAAATGTTAGTAGATGGTCAACTTGCGCAATAGATTGACTTCTCAAAGACTTTAGTTTTCCTTCATACTCATACACCTTTTCAAAACTACACTTCAATCCAAGATTCTTTAGTTCCTCCAAACAGAAACCTGATCTGATGCCTACAAAAGACTTTGAGGCCAATACATACAAGGTAAAAGGCTAAGCTTATCCTCCTCAGTTAAAGGTGCTTCAGAACTCCCAAATCATTAATAGTCAAGAACAAAGGTCTTGTTGCTGAAGCTTCTGAAAAGGATAAAGAATGAGGTTTTAAACAGATGACAATGGATCAGGTTGAAGTGAAAGTTCTCATCAGATCACTTGCCAGATGATGACAAATAGTTTTTGTTCGGCAAAGGAACAGTCACAGAAATGGGGAATGTGTAAAGATCTCCAATAAGAAAGTATGACATCAGGGAAACCCATCTGGTACTCAGGACAGTGATCACAAGCATATGACTGGTGTCAAAAGCTATTTGCACAAATATGTGGAACAATCAGGCCCTAAGGTGGTGTTTGGAGATGACTCTACATACACCACTGAAGGATATGGTTTTATAAAATTTAATGGTATAGTCTTTACAAAATTAGCATTTTTAAATGGTCTCACAACAATCTAATTAGCCATAAGCCAATGTGTGATGCTAGATATATCAATAAGTTAGATGAGAAACAGGAGGTACTTAAGAAAATTATATCTTCAATACAACAAAGAAGTTTCGCATGATTTTCTCCTAGAGTAAGAGATGTGTATGTTCTTGACATGACCACCTCTTTACAACAATCTTGTTTCTTTGCCAAAGCATCTGAAAGTTTAAACTGGTTATGGCATAAGAGACATGCTCATCTAAACTTTAAAACCATCAATCAGCTGGCCAAACAAAATCTTGTTATTGGTCTTTTACCCTCAACTTCTACTCAAAGACAAAACCATGTTCATCATGTGAAAAAGGGAAGCATCATAGAGCTAACTTCAAAACAAAACAAACATCATCAATAAAAAAATGTCTTCATCTTCTTCACATAGATTTATTTAGACCTGTTACTCCCAGATCTATTAACCATGAAAAGTATACCTTTGTCATTGTTGATGAGTACTCAAGGTACACTTGGGTATACTTCCTGAAAAAGAAAATTCATGCACCTAAAACCATTATCTCCTTCATCAAAAGAGTTGAAAATCAAAATGACATCAAAGTCAAACAACTCAGGATTGATAATGGTACTGTATTCAAAAATAGCATTCTTGTCAACTTTTGTGATGAAAAAGGAATTTCACAAAACTTTTCCTCTCCCTACACATTTGAACAAAATAGTGTTGCTGAAAGGAAAAATAGAACTCTCATAGAAGCTGCAAGAACAATGCTTTCAGGATCTGTCTTCTTAAAACAATATTGGACTGAAGCTGTAGCCACTGCATGCTACACTCAAAATAGGTCCACTATGGTTAAAAGACATCTCAAAACTCCCTATGAAATCTTTCGTGGAAGATTTCCAAACATTGACTTTCTTCATGTCTTTGGATGTCCAGTTTTCATCCACAATCGTAAAGATCACTTAGGAAAGTTTGATGAAAAAGCTAATGATGGTTACTTCCTTGGATACTCACTTGTTTCCAAAGCCTTCAGGGTCTTCAATACAAGAAGACAACAAACTAAAGAAACTTACCATATCACATTTGATGAAAGCACTGAAGCTATCAAGTTTTCAAAACCTTCAGTTGATGATATCAACATTGCTAAATTAGAAAGATATCCACCTTATGAATATCTTCATCCATATGAACCTTCACAAAGGTATCAAGTTGATAAAAATGATGTTTAGTATATAGAACCCCATGAGAAACCTGAACCTATTATCATTGAAGCTGATGCTTCTCTTGATCATGATCAAGCTGATTAAAATAATCAGTTGGATCAAAATGATCTAATGGATCAAAATGATCATCATGTTCAAGCTGATGAAATCCTAAATGATGATCAACATGAACACTCAAATCATAACAATGGTAATCATATCATTAATAACCTCCCAAACACTGAAGACATTCAGATCACTAAACCTTTATCCTCTATAACTAAGGATACTTTAGCACCAAATGCAGTTTCATCAATCCAAACTGAATCTCCCTCATCCATACCATCCATGGCATCTCTAGCTCCTCAAGACAGATGGTCTAAGGATAAACATATTGAGCTGGTTAACATAATAGGTAATCTAGGAGCTAGAATGCTTACTATGGCCATGGCTAAGGAGCTTAGTGCTGCTTCAGCTCATGAATGTCTATTTGTAGATTTTCTATCTGAAGAGGAACCTAAAAAGGTCTCTGAAGCACTCAAGTATCATGGATAGGTTGATGCCATGCAAGAGGAACTAAATCAATTTGCTAGAAACAAAGTTTGGACTTTGGTTCCTGCACCTTATGGCAAAACCATAATTGGCTCTAAATGGGTATTCAAAAACAAAAGGGATGAAATTGACATTGTAATAAAAAAAATAAGGCAAGGCTCGTAGCTCAAGGCTACAATCAACAAGAAGGCATAAACTATGATGAAACCTTTGCTCCAGTTGCAAGACTTAAAGCAATCATGTTCTTTCTTGCCTTTGCCACCTACATGAACTTTACAGTCTATCAAATAGATGTGAAAAGTGCTTTCCTAAATGGAAAATTAAAAGAAGTTTATGTCAAACAATCTCCAGGTTTTGAGAGAAGTGAGTTCCCCAACTATGTTTGCAAATTGGACAAAGCCCTTTATAAACTTAAACAAGCTCCAAGAGCATGGTATAAAACCCTCTTAACCTTCCTTACAGAACATAAGTTTATGAGAGGAAAGATAAACAACACACTGTTTATCTATAAAACCCAACCTGATTTGATTCTGGTTTAAATCTATGTTGATGATGTTATTTTTGGGTCAACCAGCACAAAATTATGCAAACAATTTGCCAAACTGATGACTCAAAATATAAAATAAGCATGATGGGTGTCCTAACCTATTTCCTTGGATTTCATATTCAACAATTTGAAAGAGGCCTTTCAATCAACCAAGAAAGATATGTCAAGGATCTGCTGAAGAATTATGACTAAATGGTTCATCAATAAAAACTCTAATGGTACCCCTTAATAACTTAGGACATGATCTCAATGGCAAATCTATGAATGAGACTCAGTACAGAGGTATGATTGCATCACTAATGTACCTAACTGCAAGCAGACCTGATATTCAATTCTCAACTTGTCGTTGTGCAAGATATCAAGCAAATCCTAAGAAATCCCAACTTATTGTTGTAAAGAGAATTTTCATGAACTTGAAAGGTACTCCCAGTCTTGGTCTTTGGTATCCAAAATGTTCAGGTTTTGACCTAAAAGGATACTCGAACTCTGACTATGCTGGATGCAACATGGACATGAAAAGCACTTCAGGTGCTTGTTAGTTTCTAAGAGGCAAACTTGTGTGTTGAAGTGCTAAAAACAACAATCTGTATCTATGTCTTCAGCTAAAGCTGAATATGTAGCTGCTGCTAGATGTTGTGCCAATATTCTCTGGATGAAGAGTTAACTTACTGACTATGACATCATTTATGAGAAGGTACCCATATTTTGTGATAACATAAGTGCTATTGCAATCTCAAACAATCCAGTCCTGCAATCAAGAAAAAATCATATTGATATCAGATATCACTTTATCCGAGATCATATCTTAAAAGGGGACATTGAATTGCATTTCATTTTCACTAAGTATCAACTTGCTGATATCTTTAAAAAGCCTCTAGATGAACCAACTTTCAAAGGATTGATTGTTGAACTAGGTATGCTGAACATTAATGATACAATACCCGAACCTTCAGAACTGAAGGAAGAAAACTGAAGGTTTAACATTTCCACCAAAACTGAACATAAATTTTAATTATTAAGTGTCAGTTCAGTTTTTGCTTACTAAACTTTAGCTTGCTTGAGTTATGTAACTGAGCAATCACTTGTGTCTCACTCATGGATTTGATTGAGCATATGTGGTTTTGTCGCCTTTTCTAGAGCATTGGTATTGGTGAACATCAAAAACTGAACAAAACTGATTTACTTTCTTCAGCTCAGTTTTTACACCTTGACCAGATCTTATTCTTTAGCTTTCTCGAGTGAAGTAACTGAGCAATCATATGTGACTCACTCATGGATTTGACTGAGCATATGTGATTTTGTCGCCTTCGCTGGAGCATTGGTGTTGATAAAGATTACACCATAGTTTTGATCTAACTCTTTAGCTTCCTCGAGTGAAGTAACTGGGCAATCACATGTGTCTCACTCATGAATTTGTAAGAGCATGTGTGGTTTTGTTGCCTTCGCTAGAGCATTGGTGTTGATAAAGATTTTCATCAGTTCAGCATAACTTAACACCAAACCTGAACCTAGTTCAGCTCTTTTAAAACATCAAACAAGGGTCAGTTTTAAAAGCAAATGTGATTTTCAAAATTAATATAATTTCTCTAAATGATTTCTTATGTAAGAAATTATTTACTTTTAATATTATTAATAAAAGGATATCCAAACGATAACATGAACTCACCTTCTCTCACCTACTTTTACAGTCGAACATACGGCTGTTCACTGTTCTAGGTGTCAGAAATCACTTTTGCTAACTTTCATTAAATGCAAAGTTTTGTACTCGTGCAAATAAAACCTATAAATTCTCATCAAATTCTTATATCTTTCAAAAGAAGATATAATTTTTTTTAAGTTTTTCAAAACAATCACAAATCATAAAACCCAAACATCATTCTTTAACAACTCACTTTTTACAAAAAACATCTCTCGTCACAAACACACACACTACAACTCAAAATAGATCAAAACCTTCAAACCCTAACTCAACAAAAATGGCAGAATCATCAACACAAGAATAAATCCTACAACAGGATCAACCAGAGAACCTCATTCCATTTGAGTATGCTACCCAAGTCTTGTTTAACATTGATGACATCATCTTCAATGATAACAATGAAGTTGCCCTTCTTTACCCTCCACACACAAACTCAAACTACTTTAAAGTTGTCTCAAACTTCATCTCTAAATGTTGTCTAGTGACAATTCACAAGATTCACCAAATCAATATAAGGAGTATCTGTTCTGAGTATCTGGTACACTGCCAACCTGTAAAGAACTCCAAAGTATTGTTCTTAAACCCCCACAGGGGTATACTTTTGGAGAAGTACGAGTTACAAACCATTCAGAATGCCCATTGGGGTAAACTACTTATCCCACTCAATTGAGTATGCTAAAGTACCATCCCTAGAGACTGTAAGAGCATGGTTTTTAACCATAGGGTATAGTGGGGAGATGGGAGCCAAATGAACCCTCAAAAAGAGTTGTCTTCCTCCTAGGTGGAGGTTGCTGATGGCCTAAATTATTCAATGCCTAGGGGGTAAGACTGGTGGGTTTGACCAGATTTCAAACAAGGATGCTACAATCTTATATTGTCTTGCAAATGGGGTTGATATTGATTAATCTAGGCTGATTTGGGAGGATATCATCAATAAGTTGAATAAGAAAACTAGGGAGAAAGTTGTCCCTTATCCTAGATTTTTATCCTTGTTGCTAGAGCACAAGATGGAGGGGTATGGAAATGATTATGTTATACTAAACCCCACTCAAGTCTTTAGTGTTCACAACTGGGCACTGAAGAAAAACCAAGCTGAAGGTCCTCTCTTCACTCCCTACATTTTGTCTATCTGTAGTACAGATAAGCCTGTGGCATTCGAAGCTCCCATAACTTCCTTAACATCTAAGAAGGATACCAAAGGCACAAAGCCTAAAGCAAAGTTTGGATGAAGGAAGAAGCAAATTCCGTTTTTATATAACCATCCTCAGTCCAAGATAGAGATATCCAAAGGTGTATCCTCCTCAAAAGGGGACACTGGTTCCCAAACTGGCCATTCAGTGAAAGAAACTCAGTCAAGTTCGGCCAAGGACACAAACCAAAGCCAGCCTCCAACTTCTAAACTTGTGGTTGCTGGAATGCATAAAGAGGTCTAACAAGCAACTGGTGGCCCAACATCTTTAAGGGTCACTAGTAAAGAAGGAGCCCACCCTCAGCTTAGTAGTGTAGTGTCAGCATCAATTATAAAGCCTGTATATTTAGATTCTACCATTCCACACTCTAAGTATGCATCAAGAAATGAGGCTTTAGCAGATTCCACAGCTAAAGTTGATCATGGAAAAACTGATCCTATAGATTCAGTATCTCAACAACATGGTATTGTTAAAGGAACCAAAAACTTTTCATTTGATCACATATTTACAAGTAACTGAACACCACATGTTCTTGTAGAAAACCAAATCTCTAGTGAAGGGTGTGGAAACTGGCCTCACATCAACTTGCAACTATAAAAGGTGGAGCAAGCTATGTTGAAAATATATAACAATTTACTGAAAAGGATCCTAGATTTAGTGGCTGATGAGTTTTCCTTACTCTCCTCCCTGACTCTTCAGTTTTGATTGATGATACAAAGAAGGAAATCAAGCTGGAGGATCTATCTTGTTAGCCGTGTTTTTAGTAAAGTGATGGTCATTATTATTCCCGAGCCTTGGATAAGAAAAACATAGTTTACGGGAATTCATTTAAGCTAATTGGGCCTAGGTGACGGGCTTAAGCCCATTTGTATTAAGTCTGGCCCAACATAAAGTCCAAACAAACCATCTAGGGTTTTATCTCTTGTAACTATATAAAGCCCTCTCCAAGTGTAGAGAGGGTGTTGCTTCTCATTACTTTCTAGTGCAAGTAACCATCTTTATTTTCTCTCTTTGTCTCTCTCTCTAGTTCTTTCTCTCTCTAAAATCTTTTTTCTTATTTTGTGTTCATGGTGATGAAATGATATTATCTAACATGTAGTATCAAGAGCCAAGGTTAGGTTTAGTGATTATGTTCATTCTTATTTTTGGGTTTTTTCTAGCTTATTTTTTCCTTTTTTTCACTCGTTATACTTAGTACCTCTTTCAAATTTATAAGTTTCATTTGTTTTCAATTTGAAAAACATAAATTGCTTACTGTTGAATTTCTTTTCATGGATTACTTTTTTGGGCTTTAATCAGTTCCTCTTGAAACCTTATTTTGGGCTTATACTTGTCCAGGGTTATTAGTTAGTTTGTTGCATACTATAATTCGTTGGTTAGTTTTTTGCATTATGTTATTGCTTCAAACAACTGTCACGTGGATTTTTAGTTTTTGAATATTAGGCATCAAACATCTTCTGAAAAGTGGCTAAGTTTCATTTTTTCTTCTTTCTTCTTTGGATAAAACGTTAACTAGTATATTCTCAAAAATATTTTGTAGTTTTTTTTATGGTCTTAACAGCGTATACCAGCTTATTTCATTTTTTGAGTTGGTTAGCTTATTTTTACAACCTTCTTTCGTAGCTTATTGTGGTACAAGTTTTCTTGGCTTAAAAGCTTTTCTTCGTGGCTTATTTCTTGTGGTGCTAAGAGCTTATATTCGAACTTATTTTTTTTGGTGGAGCTTATATCACCTTGTGGTCCACACCGGTTGAGACAAGAGGTGTCATAGATCCATTTTTTAAGCAAGGAAGGACGGTTTTAGTTTTTTGTTGGTTTCTCAAGAAGACAAGACAAAAGAAAGGACGTTGTACACTTAGAAGGACACCGAATTCGCAGCTGGTTCTTTTGTCAACTAAACTCGCAACACTCCTTGTCAACCGAACTCGCAACACTCCTTGTCAACCGAACTAGCAATTCCAAGGACAACCGAATTCGCAATATTGTTATTGCAACCGAACTCGCAACACTCCTTCTATAACCGAACTAGCAATTCCAAGGATAACCGAATTCGCAATATTGTTATTGCAAACGAACTCGCAACACTCCTTCAAGAACCAAACTCGCAATACTCTTTCAACAACCGAATTAGCAACTCATCTAGTATAAAAATATACACGGTTTAAGTATTTTTGGGTTTTTAGTTTCGTGTGACGGTTAACTACGGGACTTATAACCTATACCGTTGTGATCGTGATTCATTTTTGATCATCGTGGTATATTTTCTTTTTACCGACAATAACCGTACCATCACGCGAGCAAAGAAATAGAATCGATAACATTTTATAAATTTCAAAAACGAAGAAGAAAAGAGAATGGTGGGAATTTTTTTTAATTATTAAACCAAAATTGGAAATGTTCACATGCAGTCCCTGGTTGCCAAGTCCATTTCACCATTAGTCCTTCATTGAATAGAATCCCTTCTAGTTGAAAAATAACTTGCATCGTTAGTCCCTATCATTCATAATTCAACCGTTAGTCCTCTTTAGTGAACCAAAATTTACCGTTAGTCCTTTTTAAGCTCATTAATCGTTACAAAAGCTCAAGTGCTTCGACTACATCAACGATTTCAACAACAATTAATCATTGTTTCACGGTTTCTTCTTGATTTTGTAAAATCTCGCGAAAGATTCAATTCTTTTCTCGGTTTAAATCTAAGACTTGTAAAATCCCGTGAACGTTAATTGATTTCAATCCACAACAACAATCACTTTACCAACTTAAGATCCTTGCATATCATTTCACATCACTTTTGCAATGTCGACTCAACAAGACATCAATGCTATTAGAGCACAACGATTTGCAAACACACATGATCCTTTGGCATTAATGGCAAACACTCTAACACCGTTTCACCCAGATCACTCATCACTCATTACCTACATACAACATCCACAACCCAACAACAACTTTGTCCCACAACCTTCATTCAACACGAAATACATGCAACAACCAATGCAACATCTCGAAGATATCTCAGATCCCACAACTACAATAGACATGACACTTGCACTTATGGCTAAAGAATTTACTCTAAACAATACCACTCCAACAAACAACAACCAAAGGAGTTCATCAAACCCTAGCAATATGCAGATTGCACAATCGGGTATAAATATGGATCAAGACAGACAAATGCTAATGGTTGAAGATAATGTTGGAAACCAGTTTAGACCGAATGCAGTGCAAAATGTCGAGAATCACGTTGTTCAAAATGGGGTTCAGAATCCGGGTATTCAAACTGTTAAAAATATTAATGGGCTTAGTGTTGTTTCGGAAATTGCAAATCAGTATGGGAATGGAGATGTTGTTACAGCATCGGTTGAGGGTAATGGTAATGGTATCAATGGTAATTCGATAAGGTGTTACAACTGTCGAGAAGAGGGTCATTATGCCAGCAACTGCACAGTAAAGCCAAGGAAAAGGGATGCTGCTTATCTTCAGACACAACTGTAACATTTCTCAATTTCAGGTCATTTCACGACTTATATTATTCTTCACTATTTATTTTGGTCCGATACGCGTTTACTTTTAATTTAACTTTTAAGCAAAATCGCGTAGACTAGAAATAATCATTTAATGTAAATGGTCACCAAATGAATTAAGGTTTACGTCAATGAAGTGTTATATAATTATTAAGAAGATAATTATTGACTTTGCGTATTTTATTTTTATTGGTCACGTAAAAGGCTTACGTTTCGCAATAAAATACATTTAGACACACCTCGGAAATACCTAGACTTACCTAGACTCAAACCAATAACCACTTTTAAACCTTAAACAAAAAAATAATTCAATTCTTGTGTTAACAGGCCGAATCTAGATGAACAAAAACCATGAACCAAAGAAAACTAACTAAATCTTGTACAGACTAAGGCTAATTAAAGCTAAGTACTTGCTAAATCCTATACAAGATTGTATTTTGTGTTTAACATGTACTATTTGTCTCTAACTATCTTATTACTCAATGGTTAATAAACCACATTTGTCCCTTTTAGTGTGGAAATGAGTAATAGGTCGTTAGCCCTCTTTGATACCCGCGGCTAGAATCACCCACACACAACCCATAAGATTTCAAATCTTAACTAATCTTGTACATATATCTTGTAATTAAGAATGTACTAAGTGGTTTAGCAAAATACCATTTGAGGCTAACTAAAAATTTCAAAACCACCACTTAGGGCTCGTTTTTGGTTAGACAGAGACTAGGGAAACTAGCTAGCTCTTAAGCCTATAAATACTCACTTACACTTAACTTTAAAGCATTTCTTACAACTCCTAAATAACTCTCAATCAAAACCATTCATATTTCTCTCATTTACATTCGGTTCATACAATAGCCGAACCCAAAACACTTTGTCACATTTCGCTTCTAAGCACAAGGAGTACGATGACATAGGAGGAGTACACGAGCCAAGGTTGGGTTATTTGATAAGCTTTGAAGCTTAAGGTTGGCATACATTTGGGTTATACGATTTGGGTTAACTACACGATACACATTCAAATCTCTAGGACCCTTGTAAGTCCGTACGTAAAGCCATTCATGTCCAAACTCGTTCGTATTATATGGATCCCATTGATTTCTATCAAATGTCGTGTTAGTTTGTAGATAACAAACTAACGTGAGCTTATGCATGCTAAATGCAAAACATGCGTGTTATACGCATATGCATACGTATATTATCTCTTGTGTGGTGCTAGGACATGCTAAAATGTGATTTAAAATGAGCTAAAGCCTTAAACGTTTCATTTAAATGCAAAGAAGGAAACTAACTTGAAAACTATCACATATACTCGAAACCTATACGTTAACTTTTCATGAAAACGAAATGACATGGTTTGGGAAAGAGAATACGAACCTATAGAATGGATGCATGTGATAAAACGCGATTAAATAATGCTAAACGACTTTGATTTGGTGCTAGTGATCCTAACAAGCCTTAATATCATTAACGTGCCACTAACAGGCCTTGTTCGACCAAATAGTCCATTAACGGACGTTAATGGGCCCAACAGTCCATTAGTAGGGAACCATGGCTTATTATTAAGCTCACTTGACCTTATAGAGGGGTTAGGGAATTTATTAAACTCGTTGGTTAGTAAAACGCAAATGGAAACCCTTAACGGGCCATTAATGGACTTGTTAAACCTAAACATGCCCAACAGGCCGTACCGTGGAGACCACAACTTATTAATAAGCTCCACGAGCTAATTAAGAAACCCAATAAGCTTATTGAAATTACATGGACCTTAATATACCATAGAAACTTAACCGAACCCTCGTTGGGCTTGACAGCCCACTACCATAGCCGAAGTAGGCCCATAATCCACGAATAAGCTTGAACAACTTATTTGTGAGCTTGTGCAGCTTATTGAGTTATTTATGAACTTAGAGAAGCTAATAGACCTTAATGGACCAAGCCTAAATGTTTAAAATGCTATTCGGGTTCTTATTGGACCCGAAAGCCCATTAGCGAGCTTATTTGCTTAATAAATAAGCTGAGCAATAAAACAAACCCATAAGTGCTTATTTAGCCTAGAACAATAAGTTGAACATGTTATAAAATATTAATAGACCCCTTTGATATCTTTCGGGTTAGAGTTATTGGGCTAGCGAGCCCAATAAGCTCGAAAAAGCTCAAATAAGCTCATCCGAGCTGAATTTTTCAGCCAACAGTTTTAAATAAGCTTAAATGAGCTTGGTGAGAGCTTATGTGCTTTTAGAATCCTTATTAGACCTTTAATTTGCTTAATGGACCTCAACGGACCCAACAAGCTCAATAAGCTAAAATAAGCTCATCCGAGCTTATTTATAAGTTGCCACAGCTTATCCACTTTTCAAAACTTAATTGGGCTTAAAATGCAATTTTTACAAGTTAGGGGACCAAAAGTGTCAAATTGTAAACTTAAGGTTTAAAACTGTCAAAACTGAATTTATAAAGTTTAGGGACTGTTTTGTCACTTATGAAACTTAAGAGACTGTTCTGAAAGTACAAGGACCAAAAGTGTAATTTTTGTAAAGTTGAAGGACTAAAGGTGTAAATGTGGAAACCTAGGGGTTTAAAATGTAAATATTATATTTTCATTAACATGGGGCCTGTTTTTGTAAATATAGAAAACCTAAGGGTATTTTATGAACAAAGGTGATTTTAATAAACCACTTAACGTATCGGACAAGTTATTATATTATCGGATATTATACGAATTAAAACACAACTTAATAAATATGTATATTTATTAATAACGTTTATACATATACTTGAACGTGTGTAATCGTATACCTTCCCAAGAGCCATCAAGTAAAGACTAATACAATAAACATGTGCACCACCACACAAGTGATAACTGTATATATAAACTAGCAATATATTATAGTTTATGCATAAAGTCGTTAGCCTAAACTTGTAGACTAAGACTGGCCGTATTTACTTAGGTATTTGACGGTGAGATTCATTTGCCATACTTGGATATATTTATCATTCATAGGGGACTACCTACTAAGGTGAGTTCATAGCCCTATGTTTTACAATTATTTAAATGATTTACATCTTTGGGGTGAGAACATGCTTGTTTTACAAATTGGACGCAAGTGTATATTTTATACTATGATTACGTGTTTGGCTAAGTAACGATAACCCACTAAGCCCTTTATCATGAACTGTCAATTACTAGATTATGAATGCGAATGTTATAAATAGATCTATTTGGGATTGACGTCCCCGTTTGGGTGAGTAGCACTCACTCTGCCGGTTTACCGGACAACAAACGTATACCATGTCGGATTTGGGATGTTGCGGGTTAGAACATCATTCACGGGCAATGTTGGCAATTTATTGCATTCATACATGTCGAGCTTCTGTGTTATGAGCTTAGGAAAACGTAATTACTTTTTATGATATTTGCATCTGTTGCTTAATCATACACATAGAAATCTTGCGGTCCTACTATTGATTTACATAAACCTATGAATTCACCAACTTTATGTTGACGTTTTAAGCATGTTTTTCTCAGGTTAATAAGGCACGGTCAATAAAGGCACGAGGTGCCAGATACATTGGGGGTCATTTCTTTGTAAGAGTCAATACTAAGATTTGGGTCGTTCACATTTTGGGAACATTTGTTATCTAATCGGGAATCTTTACTTTTATTGTCGAACAATTGAAGTCATGAGCTTATGTATTGAAACAAGTATTTTGCTTAATCCAAATGTATCTTTTTTAAAACGACACGTTTAGTGGTCTTTCTTATATCTTGTGCTTTTGATCTATGATGTTACGCACTTGAATATTCTATATTCCGCTGCACCCAGATTTGGGGGTGTTACTGATTGTATCAGACGCCAAGGGTTAGAGAACCAGTTTCAAATGTTTTTGTTGGACTATAACATTTTCATGCACTGACATTCACAATTGGGGTTGAACGGGAAACACATTCATTACTTGTTTGCAATCTCAGCATATAGCTTACATGGA
Organism: Tanacetum coccineum; assembly: GCA_026074375.1. Taxonomy (NCBI): domain Eukaryota; kingdom Viridiplantae; phylum Streptophyta; class Magnoliopsida; order Asterales; family Asteraceae; genus Tanacetum; species Tanacetum coccineum. The sequence continues at coordinate 15,611 of BQNB010060644.1, forward strand.
CATAAACTGTTTTAGCATTCGTAGTTTACTAAGTTCTTTGCATGATTGTTATACGAGTATATAAATATATTACGTATATTACTATAAGAGTCTTAAAATTAATACTTATATAAGTTATTTTTGTTTTTTTACAGCGGTCATGTCTTCTGCATCATCTGCGGTTACCTACACTTGCGTCTACACCGATTCTGAGCCAGGGAGGGTATTTTGGGGAGCTGACGTGGTGATGTCGAACGGTGGTTTCGTCCACGAGGTCATCGTATACGGATACGATGGGACTCCTATGCAGCGATAGCCTTCCATCACGGATTACATACCTGGCCCCTGAGAGCATGGACACAACTTGTTACCACAGGACGAGGTATTGAGCGTGAGCATATGTTCATACCAGGGGGGGCCCCTCCATCATGATCCTGACTCTGTTCTCTGAGTATATACCATTGGAGGATGAGCATGTGTTTCTGGCTGAGGAGCAGCCATTACCTCCTGTTGTTTCACCTATGCTGAGTCATCAGGATATGTTACTAAGTCGGATCCAGAAGAAGAATTAGAGGAGTATGAGGATGATGAGACGGGGATGGTCCTATAGACTATCCACATGGATGGGGGAGAGGATGGAGATGATGATGACGGCAATTCACCCGGGGATGACACCTTATAATTAATACTTATATAAGTTATTTTTGTTTTTACAGCAGTCATGTCTTCTGCGTCATATGCAGTTACCTACACTTCCGTCTACACCGATTCTGAGCCAGGGAGGGTATTTTGGGGAGCTGACGAGGAGTTGTCGAATGGAGGTTCTCCACGAGTCATCGTATACGGATACGGTGGACTACCTATGCAGCCGGTAGCCCCACCATCACCGGATTACATCCCTGACCTAGAGGAGCCACATAAACCACCAGTACCACAGGACGAGGATGAGCGTGAGCATATGTTCATACATCCACATGATCCTGACTACGTGCCAGAGCCTATATACCCTAAGTATATACCATTAGAGGATGAGCATGTGTTTCCGGTTAAGGAGCAGCCATTACCTCCTGTTGATTCACCTACTGCGGAGTCACTAGGGTATGTTTCTGAGTCAGATCCTGAGGAGGATCCAGAGTAGTACAAAGATGATGAGTCAGATCCAGAGGATGGTCCGGTTGACTATCCCATGAACGGGGGAGAGGATGGAGATGATGATGACGGCGATTCATCCGGGGATGACGCCGATGATGAGGATGAGGTCGGGGAAAGTTCTACTGCTAGACCCACCAGAGGTCGGGGGATCGATTATGAGTTTGTCAGCACCGTAGACATTGAAGCGAGACGACGGGGGATTAGTGAGGTTGGGTACGGTATTAAGGATACTTGGGTAGATCTAGCAGAGGCAGTTCCTGAGATAGCACCTATGACCTTGGGAGAGGTCAATACTAGGGTTACAGAGCTTGCTGAGCTCCATGAGCATGACACACAGGACTTATATGCTCTACTAGAGGATGCTCAGGATAGTAGGACTCACATATCACAACGAGTTACTATGGACTCGCAGCGGGTCGACTTGCTTATGGAGGATAGGATAGCTCATCAGGAGATAATACTGATTGTGGAGGAGGAGGCCTATGCTTCTTGAGAGGCTTGGGCTCATTTGGTAGGGTTGAGTCAGGCAGTTCATTATGAGCTTCAGACCCACCATGAGCAGGTGTATGCACACGAGTCCCAGATTCAGGCACATCAGACACAACTACAGCTACATGGTACACTTATTCAGACACAACACCAGGTACATAAGACTCGCTCTCAGATGCAGCAGACTGAGATGGCAGAGCTTTGAGAGACTGACCATAGATGTAAAGGACAGATGGTAGAGATTCTCTAAGTGATGAGAGACATGAGACGAGAGATGGGTGACATGCAGGCCAAGTTGCTAGCACTGCGAGAGCAGTGGAGGAGAACTAGACAGCCAACACCAGATGTTAGAGTTCCAGATCACCAGGATGCTTCTAGGGACACTGATAGTCACATCTAGTGGTTTATGTCATTTTATTTTGCTAGGCTGTTGTTCAGGCATGTTAAGTATTAGGGGTTTTACCCGCTAGCATAGCCTTAGATCTTTTGTATTGTATTTTGTGTACCAAAAACTATTTCATGTAATATTTTCCAAGTTATGAGTGAAATAGATGTGTTATGTTATACTATATACCTCTCTTGTGTTGTTGGCTCATCTGTAAATTATTGTATGTCTTGTCATGACCTCATGTTTTGTCTCTTGTGATTTAGACGAATCATGGCACCTGTGACAAGACGAGGACCAAATACCCCTCCTAACAACACCAACCCAAACAACATGACTCTAGAATCCGTTCAATCTATGATTGATTAAGCTCTTCTGCGAAACTCCACTAATGGAGACGGAAGCCACAGTTTACACGGGGATAACCGAAGGAATGTGCAAACTGCGCGCCCTTGTTTCTATGCTGACTTCATAAAATGTCAACCTTTGAACTTCAAAGGGACTGAAGGCGTTGTCGGTTTAACCAGGTGGATTGAAAAGATGGAGTCAGTCTTCAATATCAATGGTTGTGCTATTGAAAATCAGGTTAAGTTTTCCACCTGCATTCTGTTAGGTGCTGCTTTGACTTGGTGGAATGGTCAGATAAGAATCTTAGGTCCGGATGCATATTCAATGACTTGGGAAGTACTCAAGAAAAAGATGACGGACAAGTATTGTTCGCAGGGTGAAATCAAGAAACTAGAAATCGAGTTGTGGAACCTAAAGGTCAAAGGGAACGATGTTCCAACATACACTAAACGTTTCCAAGAACTAACCCTGATATGTACCAAGTTTGTTGCTAATGAAACTGAGAAGGTTGACAAGTACATTAGTGGACTTCCTGATAACATTTATAGAAATGTCAAGTCTTCCAGACCCAAGACGTTGGATGAGACTATTGAGTTGGCCAACGACTTGATGGATCAGAAACTCCGCACCTACGTGAAAAGGTAGATTGACAACAAAAGGAAGGCTGAAGAATCATCCAAAAACAACCATGGCCATCAACATCAACCCTTCAAGAGACAGAATGTCGCCAAGGTCTACAATATGAGGACACAGGTGAAAAAGGAAGCCGTATGGGGGATCTTTGCCCAAGTGCACCAAGTGCCATTTTCACCACAATGGCCAGTGTACTCAGAAGTGCCACAAGTGCAACAAGGTAGGGAACTTTGCCCGCGATATAGTAGTTTTGGCAAACACAAATGTTGCTAATACTCGAAGGGCAATGGGACAAAATCCCAAGGAAATGGTGTTATGTTTTGAATTGCATGGGAGCTCCAAGGACATTTTCCAAGAAAGATTTTCCAAAGTTGAAGAATAAGGATGGGGGAAATGGGAGTACACAAGGCTGGGTGTATGCAGTTAGGAATGCGGAAAAGAAAGGAAATGCATCGAGGGACCCGGACTCCAATGTCTTCACGGGTACGTTCCTCTTAAGCAACCGTTATGCATCTATCTTATTCGAAACTGGTGCCGATAGAAGCTTTATATCTACTGCATTTAGTTCCCTGATTAACATCGCCCCAACTCTATTAGAAAAGAGTTATGATGTCGAATTAGCTGATGGGAAAATAGTCAGGGTAGACACAATAATGCGGGGTTGTACTTTAAATTTCTTAAACCGTCATGCCCATAGAACTGGGTACTTTTGACGTTATTCTCGGCATGGATTGGTTAAGAAGGTGTCACGCCATGATCGTGTGTGATGAGAAACTTGTTTGAGTTCCCTATGGGAATGAAACCTTCATTTTTCATGGTAAAGAAAGTAACGATGGGAGAGAATCTCGGTTGACCATTATCTCATGTTCAAATGCTCAAGAGTACATGGCGAAAGGATGTCAGATCTTTTTGGCACAAATACCGCCAAGAGCGAGGAGGATTAAGTCAGAAGGAAAGAAAACTAAGGACGTACCTAATCGTTCGAGGATTTTTCGGGAAGGTTTTCTGAGGACTTGCGGGTCTTCCTCAGCTCGACCGGGTGGAATTCCAGATTCGACTTGATTTAAGGAGCCGCATCCGTAGCTCGAGCACCGTATTGATTGGCACCGTCCGAAATGAAGGAATTGTCAGAACAGCTACAAGAACTTTCCGAAAAAGGCTTCATAAGACCTAGTTCCTCACCTTGGGGAGCCCCGGTCTTGTTCGTCAAAAAGAAGGATGGGTGATTCAGGATGTGCATTGACTTCCATGAGTTTAATAAGTATGTAACAGTGAAGAATCGTTATCCCACTCTAAGGATTGAAATTGATTTTATCAATCCAAGGAATCCAGATTTACTCCAAGATAGACTTGAGATCGGGTTATCACTAGCTTAGAGTACGAGAGAAAGACATTCCAAAGACGGCATTCCGAACTCGGTATGGTCATTACGAGTTTTAGGTTATGCCATTCGGGCTAACAAACGCACTGCGGTATTCATGGCCTTCGTGATCCGAGTAGTGCAAGCCCTTAATTGGATTAAGTTCGTAATCGTCTTCATTATGTATACTTTTTACTTAAAAGGACAAGACAGAGCACGAAGAAAATCTTAAGGAAATTTTGGAATTGCTTAAGAAGGAGAAGTTGTATGCCAAGTTTTCCATGTGTGAATTTTGGATTTCGAAGGTACAATTTCTCGGTCACAGCGGAGGTATTCATGTGGATCCAGCTAAGATAGAATCTATCAAAGATTGGGCATCTCCTAAGACACCGACGGAGATCCGCCAATTTTTAGGTCTTGCTGGTTACTATCGAAGGTTAAATGAAGGATTTTCAAAGATTGCTAAATCAATGACGAAGCTTACTCAGAAGGGAATTAAATTTGACTGAGGTGAAAAGGAGGAAAACGCTTTTCATTTAATAAAGCATAAGTTGTGCAGTCCGCCAATTCTGGACTTTTCCTGAAGGAAGCGAAGGACTTTGTGGTCTATTGTAATGCTTCACTACAAGGGTTTAGGAGCTTGGATTGTGTGCAGAGAGAGAAGGTGATTGCCTATGCCTTCTCGACAACTAAAAATTTTTGAGAAGAACTACCATCTCATGATTTAGAACTTGGATCGGTAGTGTTTTCTCTAAAAATATGGAGACATTATTTGTATGGAACCAAATGCACCGTGTTCATCGACCATAAAAGTCTACAACACATCCTTGACCAAAAGGAGCTTAACATGAGGTAGCATCGTTGGTTAGAATTGTTGAGTGATTATGATTGTGACATTCGTTATCACCCGGGGAAGGCAAACGTAGTGGCTGACACATTGAGCCGTAAGGAACGGATTGAGCCATTGCGGGTTTGAGCCTTGGTTATGACTATTGGCTTGGATCTTCCCAAAACGAATTACTAGTAGCTCAGATCGAAGCCTGAGACCAGAGAATACTTAAGAATGAGATGTTAGGTGGTATGATCAGAAAGGATTATACCCAAGGAAAAGTTGGAACAACGCGCGATGGAACCTTATGTTGAATGGCAGAATTTGGTTACCTTGCCTACGGTGACTTAAGATCCGTGATTTTCACGAATCCCATAAGCAATTATTCTATCCATCCCGGGTTCTGAAAAGATGATACTAAGACATGAAAAAGCTATATTTGTTGTAACACCCCAATATGGGTCTAGCGGAATAAGGGTCCGGGGCTATGTACTTCTCAGATCAATTACACAAGATATATATAAGAACGGGACCCAAAAAGTGTTTTTAAAACTCGGATACATTGGATTTAACAAATATTTGATACAAAAATAGCCTGAGCTTTGACTTGTTCCTTAATATTATTACAAAGATATTGGTTTTCCCCACACTTGAGTTTCCCTAAACATAATATACACATATCTTTAGCATGGACCTCCTAAAAAACAAAAAGCACCAATGTTCCTTGGCACATTATTGCTACTGATCTCCTGAAAAACTTGCTTTTAAAAACGTCAACTATAAGTTGGTGAATTCATAGGTTTGATAAAATCAATTAATATGCAGCTAGATACCGAAGACTTTTCCGTGATAATGCGACAGATGTAGAATCACAAAACAGATTACAATTTACCTAAGCTCATGACACTAAAGCTCAACAATCTTTCTCGCAATATTATATATATTGAGATTTCTGCCGATTAGATGTTTTAACCCGTAAACCATCCCCAATCTGACATGCTATTAGTTCGTTCCCGGTGATAGCTAGTTCACCCAAAACGGGACCTTGGTCAATCCCAAATAGATCTATTCATAACATTCGCGCTCACATAATGTAATTCACAACTACATCTATGCAATTGACAGTTCATGATAATGGGCTCAACTTGGGTTATCGCTACTTAGGCAAACACGTAATCAATATAAAATATACACTTGCGTCCAATTTATAAAACAAAGCATGTTTCCACCCCAAAGTTATAAATCATTGAAATCGTAAAAATATGGGGCTATGAACTCACCTTGAGTTCTGATAATCCAAATATCACAGATATAGGCGCACCGTAAATGATCGAATGCAACCTAAATTAACATAGGTCGTATAAGCACTAATCGCTTTGATTAACTAACATCATATACAAGTCTATGTTAGTTACATCATACTATCGTTCGGGCTATCATAATTTAAGAGGTCATGTAGTGACGTATGAGGAGCTAGGACACTTTAAATCGTAAATCCAACAACTCGTCGATACGCCACCCCGAAGAGGCCTCATTATGAAACTCCCTAGTAATATAGTACTTTGATAACGACATATAATCTTATATAGCTCATTCCACCCATCTAATTGTTTTGGTCTAAAAATATGGGTTTATTATAGTATAAACGTGTATAATATCAGTATGTAGTGTAAATATTGCATAACTTTTGTGTTTTTAAGCCCGAATTTTGATGTTTCTTATGGCCCACGCTTTCGTATACGATGAGTTATTCTAAATTTCTGCAGACACTTTTCTAGTTTTGATCCTCTGCAGGAAACAGTTACTTTTTACTGTTCACATCAGTTATAAATTTATTTTTATAGTTTTAGTTATCGTAAAACCCGTAAACGTCGTATTTTATTGTTTAGGTTCCGATTTTTAGCGATTCTTTTCGCCGTACGTTCTTGTTATTGAAAATTCTATCAGTTTATAAGGTTTACAAAAATAAAAGTTTCTGTCATGAATAGTGTTTTACTATTCATAGTTTAAAAATTATTTTTTATAAATTTTAATTCCGAATACTCGCGGAAAATTCATAACTTCTTCATTATTAATTGAAAAATTACGATTCTTATCATTTTAGAATCCTAAAAATGTGGTTTTATGTGTTAAAAAATATCCAACTTGTGTTTTTCATAAAGTTTTTTATAAAAGTTATTTTACTAATCCGTTTAATATACGTATAACTCGTAATAGCGTAACTTTTTCGTTATTTATCCGTTTGACATTTTCTTATTTTGGGAATGTCACGAGATATAGTATATTTATAAAACATAATATCCCACTGTTTGGAATTCGATTCCAAACAGCCCCTTATATCTTAATTATTTTTATTTATTAAAACTTGGTTTTATATTACTTTTTAAACTAAGTAATTCCATAAGTTTTTCTCAACACTCTTAAATATACTATATCATATTATTTTTATAAGTCCATAAGTCCAAAATTTGATCCAGTAGGTGACAAGATTTAATTAAATCTAAAATAAACTTATAAACCATAACTTCAATAAGTATCCCTAATTTACTAGTTGTATCCATAATCATTTTTATTACTAAACAAGTGTGTTACTAAGTCTTATATCCATTTTGTTAACTCAATATACCATCCATATAAACATATGTACAAATTCCCATATATTCATGTTTACTAGAAAATCCAACTTTGTAAATGTTAAACCATATCCCTAAATGGGTTGATGATTTCACTACATAGCACATCTTATACATAAAAACTCATAAAATGTAAGTATTAAAGGTTTATAGAAGGACCTTTATGATAAATGATGAGTGAAAATAGGTGCTAAACCTTTGTTTAGCCCTTTTAAAACCCAAGCTTGCACAATAGGAAACCCTAACTTTTCCAAATAAAAAACCCTAATCTCCTTTTCGTGATTTTATACTTGGAATATGGTTAAACCAATTCGTAATAAAAACTTTTTATTATTTAACGGGTTTAAACCGTTATCGTATACATCTAAATCCTTAATTCCATAAAAGATTAATATTAAAGTGAATGTACAAGTACTAAAGCATATGTACAAGTATCATAGCATCTCATTGAATATTACATTTCTATCTAAAGAATGCGTACAAGTCTATAAAGCTCAATATACAAGTCATTAAGTATGATCTCTAAAATAGCCATTTTACCTCTGTTTTCATTCCAATGTCTTCACCACAACTTGTGTACAAGATACTATACTCATTCTACAATGTGTAAACCCTAATTATTATATTCATAAGCCTTCACACACATATCTACACTCAAAACCCTAATTCAAAGTCAGAAAACCCTAACCCGAGCTATATACTACACACATGACCCGTTTCTTCATTTTAATCATTTTAAACCTTAATCCAACACTCAAAAGTTGCACTAACTTATTTTACAATCATATCAATCCTAAATATTCACTCATTATTTCATCATTACTTCCATCATCGTATTTCATTTGTATGTAAATCGAATCGAGAAACCTAATGTACTAATTGTGCCACTAAATGTAACTTTGACCCGTTTTTACTCATTTTCTGCCATATCATTCTCAAGCACAGCACCCAAGGTCATTGTAAACCCATTTAATATTAGTTACAAACCTTTATCCATCATTATCATCCTTGCTTCAACAATGTACGTGAATTACAAAGCTAGGAAAACCCTAATGCCTTATATGAACCCTAATTCATAAGCTACGTTTATTCTTTTCATTTTCAACCTATCTTAAACTAGAACCTAGATCAAACTTCATTGATAATACTTTATTTAAGACCTAGGATCTGTATTCCATCATTCCTAATCAAAAGTATACAAAATATAAACCAAGAAAGTTAAGAAAAACCCTAAACGTGCCCTAATCAAAACCTCGTGACCCTCATTCTTCAATTCAAATCGTTTTAACCCAAACCAATTGCTAATCTTTGCTAATCCTTCCTATATCAGACCTTGGCTACATATATTAACTATCCTTAATCATTTATACACGAAATAAAGACTTGAAAACTTGTGAAACCCTAGTCGAACCCCAAAACAGCCCGCACCCTTTCACCATCAATTTTGAACCATTTCAAACCATTCCAAGTTTGCAATTAACTTCCATGAAACACCCTTCTATAACCCTTAATCAGTTACCCACATACTCGACCTTTCAAGGCCAAAATTGAAAGACAAATGATGGCCTTGTTGTCCATCTTCTAGCCGTGACACCCAAACACCCCAAAAACACTTCCACCACTTCAATCTACTATCCTAGACCCTCATACTCACACCATAGCTTCAACACATCACCTACTAGACCCTCCACATGTCCATGAATAGATCCTAAGTGTTCCTTAACTCCTTTGCCTTCAAACTACTATAAATAGGACCTTAGATAGCTCATTCTAACTTGCACCACACCTCCTCCTCTATAACCCTTATAGGCAGCAATACTTTGCTCCCTTATGATCCTAGGATCATTAAAGAAGTTCAAGAAGTGAATCCCTGAAGTATTGAAGCCTCGGAGTGAAGATACAAGGCGTACGAGTGGAAATACTACCCGAAACGACCCATTTCCACCATTTTTGATCATTGAAGCTCAAACCCAGGTTCTATCAACTTCATATCTGCTCATGTAACGTTATAATGTTCATATGATCTTGATAAAATCATAATATAAAGCTTTGAACTCAAAAACCTAAGTGTTATGCCTTTTTGATCCAAAACCGTACACCCGAAACCCTAATTTCGCGTTTTTCTTAAAACTAAATGTTATAATGGTTAAATATTGTTATAATCTATCCTAGCATGCTTAACTAATGTTAAAATAACCACTTTATTGATTAATGAAGGAATTTGAACTTAAAACCTGCGCGTTTACGTTTTGAAACCCTAATTTGACCCGTTTGTTTCCTAAGCTTATCGAATCGTTATTTTAAACTGTGTTGCATTTTTTAAACTTAAATATTTTAGTTTATCTATAACTTCATATAAATGTCTATTATAAATGTTTAAACTATGCTTGCATGCAATTTGGACATGTTTTGTAATATAATCCATGCAATGGGTATATTAATCGTAACTTTCGGTAATTATAACTAAAAGGACTCTAAATTTATCATTTTATCAAAGTTATAACTCCGGGATCTATTATTCCCCACTTTTCAAAGTCCAGGATATTACTTGTAGTATATCTTTCAAAGTTGAGGGACCAAAGTCGTTAAAAATGCCAAAAACTCCAAGGGGCCTATTTGCAATTTTTCTTCAAGCCCTAGGGTCTAAAATGTAACATTTTGAAAAAAAAGTTAAAAATCATGGTTTAAACCTTACAAGAAATAACTTTAATTAACGCTTCCGTGCTTAACATTTCCTATATATGGATTTAAACGCTTTTAAAACGATTATATCATATCACAATACTAGGGAGCTTCATATTAAGAGGTTTCATCTTGGTATTACGTTCTGACTGAGTTGTTGGGTTTACGATTTAAAGTGCCCTAGCTCCTCAAACGTTTACTGAATGACTTCTGAATTATGATGGCCCGAACGGTGATACAATAATTCCAAACTCTTCAATCAAACTCATAACTCTTAAACCAAAGTTCTAAAGTACAATCTTCCTAAGACTTGACATATTTACTCAGGTTGTGTGACGTGGCTATTTACTATCATTTTGCTATTATCAACTATCCCGTTAAGATTGTGATTAAGGTCGTCAGCTTTCATTTTTGGAATATATATTACTATCTACCTATCAGTGAGATTCATAACCTCCGCCTTTACTTATTTACTATGTTTATAAACCCGCGAGGGGGAATTTCATGCTGTTACTAACTCTTTTACCATATTTTATCTTATAACATGTTGATTGTTTTTCAAATGACTTAGTGAGTTCTTAGCCTCACTTTTAATCTCTTAAATGACGTTCATAAACCAGTAACGGGGGATACATGCTATAAATAACGAATAAAAGTGTTTTTACCAGGACTATATGTTAATTGATACATCTTTTCAATCTATGCCTAAGTTATAAATCCTATTAGTCGGTTAAATTTGACTTCAAGGTCGTTAAATTTGACTCAAGTCGTCTAAATTGACTTTGGATGTTAATCTGTTAGTATCATAGATCCTACAAGTCGTTAAATTTGACTTTAAGTCGTTAAATTTGACTTTGAGTCGTTAAATTGACTTTGGATATTAATATGTTGATAATATGAGCTTCTTGCGAGTCGTTAAATTGAATTTGGATAATAATGTGTTGATTTCCAGACAAGACCAAATAGACCAAACAAGGAAAACAATGGGATAATTACATTGTAACTATGATTGGGTATATAATAACATGGACCCAAGAAACATAACCATACCATTTTCATATAATTTGTTGTTGTACAATTATTATACATATGACTTGTATTCAAACTGTTTAATCAAACTTATGAATTTCAACTCAACCATGTGTGTTGACTTTTAGTGTTTATCATCACGGTAATTGAGCAAGTTTTGCAGGCACGGGAATTGGCATGGGCTTAAAGATGGCTGAACTGTTTATCAATTTCAAACATAATGTTTTAGTTTTTGGGACCTGCATTTTGTAAAAACTTGAATTATATGAATTATAACTAAATTTTTCCAACATCGTTTCTTTTAAAAGTTTGTTTTCTATGATATGATTGTTGTACTATGAAGTAATACCCCAGATTAGCTTTCGCTGCTATATTTGTGAAAATAGGGTGTTACAGATTGGTATCAGCGCCATGGTTATAGAGAACAAGGTCAGAAACCTTAAACTATAAAACCAACATTTTCATTTTTTCAGCCATCAAAGTCCTTCGTGCCACTACATTCCGGAACAAGTATGTAAAGATACATATCTATTATACTATTATATAAATAACTTATGTTATTTATAATTAGGTTGTTAACAGAACGATATCTTCTCCCAACCGCTCTACTTCCGATATTTAGGGCACTCTTTCCTCTATTAATATTCTTAACTATTCTTCGGTCTCATCAGATTATTTCCAAGCTTCATTGGGAAGCAATTCTTTTAACTCTTCGGAAAACTCTAACGATAATATGATTCCACCGGTATTATCATCTTTCTACAATAATCCTTGTTTGAAGGACGTACAAGCATTTTATGCTAAGGAATTACCTATTTCATCACCAGATCCTATTACTCCACCAGCTATTTTGACTCCATCTCCGGTATTACCACCATCATTACTATTTAATCATCGATATTTCTTTATTCCTGAAGAACTATTACCACCTAAGAAACGAATCCGTTTCCCATCTTCTTCCTCATCTATGTTATCTAATTCATCTCGGAATCAAACCCGTAATTTGGTATCACCATCTTCCTCAGTTTATACTCCTACCCCACCTCAAATATTTGAAATAGGAAAATGTTCAATTAAGATGTATCTGAAACATGATGAGGAACAAATCGAAGATATCTTGAATTATTTAGATGAACTCCATCTTTACCGCATTGAGAGAATGGAAGAAGAACGCACTAATGGTAACGAACTAAAGACCGAACTCAAGAAAATCCGTACTCAGACTTCAAAAGGAACGGTTAGGGCAAAAGGATAAGATTGCCTTTGCTCACTACAAAATTTCCAATCTTGAACAAATCATTGAGAAAATCCAAGCTCGTTACCAAACAGATCAGGAGGATCTTTAGGATGTCATCTACCGGCTCAGAATTAACAAACTCTTAGAATAATTATAGCTTTATCCTAGCCATGGGATGTGTGGTATAAATAAAAACGCTTGTCAAATCTTGACTATGTACAGTAAGAAGGCAAGTTATTTATAAAGGCAATCCCGTTTCGTATCTTATTGTTTCCAACTTATCGCTTTTTCATCATCATTTCCACCAATTGCATCATTATCTCCGTCTTCATGAATCATACCATAACCCCTAAGTGCTTAAAATTCAAAAATAAGCATTTCTCTTTAAGCATTTTAAGCATCACATTAAATACTCAACTATCAACTCACGTCAATATAAGTAGGGGTGGCAATTTCTGACCCGACACGAAAACCGACCTGAAACCGACACGAAAATTAACAGGTTCGGGTTGAGTCTAATATATTTTGGGTTGGGTTTGGGTCGACCCATCTGACCCGTTTATTAAACAGGTTAGGTTTTGGTTAGGAATAAATTAATCGGGTCGACCCGCCAACCCGTTTAAGATTTTTTTTTCTAAAATTAAAAATTATTTATATTTTATTATATGTGTTAAATGGGTTAAACGGGTTGACCTGTAAACCCGTTTAACCTATTTAACCCGTGTAATGTGCAAACTTGTGTATATAAAATGAGTTAAATGGGTCAACCCGAAACCCATTTAACTTATTCAACCCGTGTAACCTATTTAACCCGCCAACCCAAGTATATATACGGGTTAAATGGGTCAGGTTCGGGTTATGTGTAAAAAGGTTACGGTTGACATTGCTGACCCGATTATTTAAATGGGTCAGGTTCGGGTTGGGTTTTTCTGACCCACCAACCTGTTAACCCGAACCCGCCAACCCGAACCCGACCTGAATTGCCACCCAAATTCCCCATAAATATAAGCACCAAATTAGTCATGTTCTTAAGCCATCCACAATGCAAGTACATGGCACCGTTTAATACAAAAAGTAGTTTTCTACTTTTCTTGACATTCATGTAATAATACTGTGGTCTCAGTTCGTGTAAATGAGGAGGGTTTCTAAGCACACCTATTAAATGGGTTATGTGGGCTTAATTGATTTACCTTTTTATTAAATTAATACATTCATATGTTATTTAATTTTTTAACTTGATCAAATAGTATAATCATGTGGAAGTCAATTTAAACTTGTGAAGTTTAATGAATTGTAGAAATTTTATGTAGTAAAGTGTAATTGTGATGGCGATGATGTGGCAATGCCAACATCTCTTTGTTGTTTAAGGTTTGGTGGGTTTACACATCACAAAATTAGAATTTACATACCACCAATTTTTATTTTTTTTGTAATTTTGTTTTTTATTATAAAACTGCGAAATTAAAAAAATGGAACAGAAATTATAAGGTTGATAAGTCAAAAGTATAAAAATACAAAAAATAAATAGGGGACAGAAAACATAAAAGCTGTCTTTGATTCGTTAATAAAATGAGAAACTACTAGAAAAAAATACGGAGCATAAACCATAAAGTTAAAATATACGGAAAAAAACATTAACAACTGTCTTGTTCTGTCAATAAAGCGGAATAAAAAAGGTGTGAAAGCTTGATGATGTGCAAACCCTATCATTCCTTATTTAATGTCTCAACTTTATAAATACTGAAATCAGGTCACATGCGTGAGTGTAAGAAAGAGAGAGGGGTGTGAGGGGGAGGAGAGAGAGAGTGATCGGAGGACGATTGATCTCTCCTTGCATTGAGAAGAGAGACTCGAGTCGAGAGAGATGAGGAGAGAGAGACGAGATAAAGAGAGAGGGTGGGGGAGAGAGAGAGAGATAAGAAGGGAGAGAGAGAGATTCGATGTATTGGAGATTTTTGAGTAGGATTTGTTGATCGATGGATTAGATTTGAGAGAGGGGGGGGGGAGAGATGCTAGGAGAGAGAGATGGAGACGGAGTGAGAGATGAGACCCGACGAGAGAGAGGATGAGAGAGAGAGAGAGAGAAAGAGGGAGAAAGAGAGAGATAGAGAGAGAGAGTGAGTGAGAGAAAGAGAGAGAATGATAGGGGAGATGAGGAAAAGGAAGGGAGGAGAGAGAAGATGGAAGGAAGGAGATGAGAGAGAGAGATAGGGAAAAAAAGAGAGAGAGGGACGACGAAAAGGGAGACGTGAGGGGGGAGGAGAGGGGAGGAGATAGATGAAGAAAGGGGGGGGCTATGGTGAAAGGGGTGATAGGAGGGAGAGAGAGAGGGGGGGGGGGGTGAGAGAGAGGGAGAGGGGGAGAGAGAGGGAGAGATAAAGAGGGATGAGGGAGAGAGATGATTTGAGGAGGAGTCGAGAGAGGGTTACAAAGGAGAGAGGATGAGAGATAGAGAGAGAGGGGGCTGGGTGGGAGTGAGAGAGAGGAGAGAGAATAGATAGAGAGGGAGAGATATAGAGATTGGCTAAACTTATGAATTAGGCTTATGCTTATGTTATATAAGCGGCTTATGACTTATATATCATCAGCTCATAAGCCTTTGCTAAGTGTTTAGTTTAGCTTATATAGTTAATAAGGTAAAATGACAAAACAATACATAAAAATAAAATGGATGTAATTATTAAATAAGCGTATAAAAGTCTTCTATATAACATTCTTATATAAGTTCACCCCTCATTATAAAAGCTACAAAGTTTGGGCTTATCAAAACCCCTTTGATAAGCTCATAAGCTCAGTCATTATAAAACTTAGAAACAACTTAGTTTAGGCTAATTTAACATAGGGCTGAGCATATCAGATCGTTGACCGGACCAGACCGAGAAACCAAACCGACCGGACCGGACCGAACATATTTCGGTCCAGTCCTCGGTCCATGCTTTTCCTTAAATTCGGTCATTGGTTCGATCGGTCCAGTTCGGTCTTACAAAAAACCCGATGATTATACTTTTTGGACCGGACCGGACCAACCCGGACTGGAACATTTCGATCCGGTCATCGGTCCGACATTTTGGACAAATTCGGTTTCGGTCCGGTCTGGTCTTAGTCGGTCTGATCCGATTTTCAGACCATAATCACCCTTAATTTAACACATGTAAGCTAATAAGTTTATAAACCCCATCATATAAACTAAGAGCACAGGGAGTCGTGGTGCCAAACTCTTGGTGCCAAACTCCAAAAGTGGTGCCACGTCAGCAAAATGGAGTTTGGCACCAGAAATGTCATGACACCAGAATTCAGTGGGAGTGGTTTGGCACCAGAATTCTGGTGCCATAGCATTTTTTTTTTTTAAATTTGAATATTTATTTAAAATACACTTATTTATAAAACTAAAAATAAAATTCATTGAAATTAAAAACATTACATTAAAAAAACAATACATAAAAAAACATAAATTAAAAGACATAAAATTAAATAACGAATAAAATGAAAATGCATAGAATTAAAAATCATAAATTTGGCGGCGCCGACTAGTTTGGAGTGGTGGATATGCCGCTCGGATTCTTGCCTTTTGGGCGTTGATGATAGCGGCGTCGCGCATCCATCCCGCGTGTGCGATTTTGTTAGCCCGCATGTTCCTTCGCAATCCTTGAGCTTGGATTCCAACCGGCCTGCGGTCTTCACTCTCTCTCTCGAGAACGGTCATTTTGGCTTTGCGGTCTAACTCGTATTGTTCCGCCATGAATTCTTGATACGCGGCCGGGTTTACAACGGAGCTTAGCGGTTGATGTTAGGAAACCGTACGTTGACTTTAGCAAGTCATTGCAAAACGGAGTGGTCGAGGTCTAAATCATCATCTTCCTCAAATGCTCCGTCTCCTCGTCGGTGCCCAAAAGAACGATTTCTTCTTTGCAACAGTCGAATCGGGGTTTGTTCACTTGTGTTTGTACCATTTCAAAAAAGCCAAGACTCCGGTGCTTAACTCACCCAACGGTTGCATCATACAACGTGGCACGCCTCGACGTATGATCATCATCATTCTACCCCACTCATGAAACGCGTTTTTGCAACCAATGATAAACTTGAGCATACCGAGGTATTCATTGGAGTCCACTTACCCGTCAACATGTTCTTGGTACGCTCCGTGAAGCCTTTTTTCTTCACTTCCGTATTGTACACATTTTGGATTTTGTACCAAAAAGTATCTCGCTTTTGATCACACCCGGTTTTTGGATCCTCGGAAACTTGAATGAAACATTCCGCCAAAAGCAACTCCTCATCTTGAGTCCACGCATTACGAATTCTTTTTTGTTTCTCAAGTTGCGGTTCTTTTTCTTTGTTTTCTTTGCTTGACTTTCAAAGGACGCCGCGGCTAGGCTTGACTCATGGGGTCGGAATCGGCTGTCTGTCATCTTCGGTATCTTCGACTTCAAGGTGGTGCGATTGTTGCTCGGAATTATTTGGTTAGGAAGTGGTGAATTGGTTTGGTAATTGTTGTGGTTGTTGTTGGTGCATTTGTTGCATTTTAAATTGTTGAAACATCAACAATTCTTCTTGGTTAGTAAATTAAGGTTGGTAATTTAGATTGAGATAGTAAGGCATTTGGTTGAATGCCGGTTGAGTGGAGGAGCCCGGATTCGAAGACGACCTCGGAATTTGGTTATTGGTTGGCTGTCGTTTTTTGAAAGAAAGCATCATAATGATCGTATGTGTCGGTTGGGTCGAAATCGTTGAGATTATTTTGATCCATATTTGAAAGATAAAAAAGAAGTATTGAAGTAGAAGATGTATTGAAAGTGTGTGTGAAGTATGAAATAAAAAGGAGGTATTTATAGGATTTTTAAAGGGGTAAAATTGTGATTTTGGGGGTATTTTTTTGAATATCCGCTCCCCCTAACGGATAGATTTAAAAAAAATTAAATAAATAAATAAATTGAGTTTGGCGTGGGCTGTTAGCCACGGCGCGAAGACCCTTGGCGCGAGCCATGGTGTCGTGCGTCGTTGGCCATTTTGGCGTCATGGCTTGGCACCAAGCCAACAGCCATGGACTCCCTCCCCTCTTACTGTATTAACTTCTTTATGAGAGCATCATATTAGGGAGTTGTTTTTTATTAGTGAGTACCGGATCGGACCGATCAAGATTGGATCGTACTGTAAACCGATTTGGCACAAATATGTAATCGAAGATTGGACCAAAATGTTTGGTCCATAGTCTAGTTTTGTCTTTGGTTCGGTTCGGTCCAATAAAGCATAATAACCTGTCTTGCTCATAATCGAATCGGATCGAACCAAAGATCGAATATGAGAGAAAGGACAGATCGAGGATATGATCGAAATATGTTCGGTCCAGTTCGATTCGTGGTTTATTATGCTCGCCCCTAGTGAGTTGTTTATAAAATGTTTATCATGTTTTTAACTTTAGGTTACTTGAGTTTTTGACTTGACATTACGAGTCGACTAATGTTAAGGCAACTACTTTTTTTAATAGCTCGGAGTCAACGCAGGCGAACTTTCGTGGCTGTAAGGGGATTAATTTTCTCCTCACCTTTCGTGGCTGTAAGGGGATTAATTTTCTCCTCATTTAATTTGAAGTCTAACCTCTATTTTTGAAGGCCGATAATGTGTTATAAACTTTTAACAATTTTGTTAAATTTTTTGTAAATTCATAAAATCATAAAAAGGTTAAAAATTAAGATATATGTATGTTACATACATACACATACATATGAAATGAAATGTACATTAGGATTTAAATGAAACGAGGTTTTAAGCCCGCGCTTCGCCGCGGAGTGTATGATTTTACGTTGTTCAACATCCGAAACACATTAGACTAAAAATACACGTGTTTATGCAGGTTAAAATATAAAGATACAGTAGTATACAACAAAAATTTATGCAGGCTACAACGGAAAGATGCGGATACAACAAAAGCATGCACGTAGTTAGGTGGTAAGCTAATATGTTGTTTACAAAAGGATGACATTCAATTTTTTCCTGCCACGTGTTTAATCCCCTTTTTTTTTCTTTGCCTCGGGTGACGGCTGTGGAAGCAATGGTCTTTTTGCAGTTGCTTTTGTGTCTCTTGCTGCCGGTTCACTTGAGGAGGGCTCATTTTCTGCAAAAGATGGGCTGTGTTCGTTAGTGCTTGCAAAACTAAAAACCTGGAATTTGTATAAGTTGTCGACAAATGTCTGTTACCTAAGTTTGTTGTCTCATTTTTGTGAGCTCCCGTGGTTGTGATAATCGTTCTTGCCACGACGTCTATAACATCATGGGGAGGAGTACTTGCAGGCACACAAAGGTTATAGCTAACATAAGCCTTATTGGCTAGTTGAATGTAGTTGTGAATACTGTCTTGTATAAAGGCTTTTTTGGGTTTGTGTTGTACCCAACATATATGCAGAAGATATGTATAGTGAGAAAAGACAAATGAAAGTGCACACATTTTAATGCCATCTTTTGAAAACAACATTTTTTTTTCAGAATCTAATGTCATTAATTGTTGGTTTTGTATGTGTATGGGCCTTATTATACAACTGTAACTGTCTATTTAAAGAGTGGTTGGAACACATCCATTTTCACATCTGGGTTGTGAAGTCAAATATAAACACAGCAAAGTGATGGAAGGGTTTCCTAGATTTGATGAATTACTAAGGTCTACTAATACTCATAAATGGGAGGAGGTCATGATACTCTATTTCCGTAGGTGTATCATTCAAGATTCTAGAATTGCCATGGAGACTAGTAGGTTGTGTGGCGAGGTGCTTGCTATAGTGAGTGAGAGGGAGCACTTTCTTCAAGAGCTCAACTCTTTGCCAGGACAACGTGTCCTAGAGAAGATGGCTGAGTTTTTGTGAGAAAATCTGAGTAAAGACATGCAGAGAATGCTGGTGTCCTAGAGAAGATGGCTGAGTTTTTGTGAGAAACTGAGAGTAAAGACATGTAGAGAATGCTGGAATTACAGGTCTTAAGGAGAGAGGCAGAATTTAGGGCCCGTGAAAAGGTGCATTTTATTCAGAAGCTGAAGGGCGCAGTTTCGTTTTAAGCTTGATGGTGAAAGGGCGTGTGGTGTATGAATAAGTTGATGTTGCCTAAGCTGTATCTAGGCCGATTTGTGTGTTTAAGCTGTTATTTTAAGTCCTTTCAAGAGTGCTGTTGTGGAGTCTTGTTCACGTTTGTTCTAGTGACATGTAAATTATGGAGCGTGTAGTTTGAAAAATATTTCGGCTAGTGAATGTTTATGTTTTTTCTAAATTAAGAGGCGTGTTATATGTGTTGGTTTTGGTATTTGTAACAGACACGTGTATTTTAATTATGAAAAAACGTCTAAATAGTAGTAGAATGATCGGTAATACCTGGCCTGTTTTCATCGGTGTTGGATGCTTGTTTGGCTACTGCAGTGTTGCCTATATCCAATGGCATTACGGGGCATCCCTCAAGTGCCAATTGTTTATCCAAAACGGCATCAATTGTAAACTCTCATGCTCCTGTTTGTGGGCCGGAAGCGAAATGGATCTTGAATGCATGTTTCTTTCCGATTATGTCTACTATTTCTTTTGGCAATGGCTAATGATTTCATAACCGAAAGGCGTGAAAAACGTGAATTGTGCATTGGTTGTCCCATCGGTAACTGCGGTCTTGAAGTTGTATCCGTTTTTTATTATTGTTGGTTATAACTCAGTTACCTGTATTAATGTACTGATAATATTAGCTGCGAAAAGAAAAAAAAGACGGTAAGCCACCCAGTACCTTAAGTAACATTAGTAGACTCGATTATAAATGGTTTAATATTATGACACCAAAAGGATGTTCGGAATTACGTTTTAGCAACTGATAAAAAGTGCTTGAAACTTAATGTTTACCTTCAATCTGAGTGCTCCTAGATCCCGTATCCTGAGCCGCTGTTCCATCTACACCCTGCTAAGAGAAAAAAAAAGACGCCAATCAATCAGTTTTATTTACGCTTTTTTATAGTTTAACAAAGGCTGTATCAAAGCCGATTGTCGATTGTGTATAGCTGAGAAAAGGAATATACACAATGTTAATCAACATGTAAATTGCGCTAGGTAGATTCATCACAAATTTAACCTAGTATGTACCGAATGAGGCCTGCATAGTTCATGTTTTAGTTGCAAATTTAACCGGAAAGTCGGTACATTTAGAATAAAGGTCAGTGTTGATATGGAAATTATGATGTCACATGAGTTTTTAATGATCTTCTAAAACTTTGTTCTGTTTTTGGATATCTTTCAAAAGTGAGCAGGACATAGTTTCAGTATCACTGCCTCATTCATCTTTTTTTTCCAAGCTCTAATAAATTCTTGTCCAGTGTAAAATACTGATTTAACAAAGTTAGCAGACCCTATTATCTTATTGCAGTTCAAACCTAATGATACCAGCGGTTCTTATATAAAGCATGAAAGATATTCGGAATGTTTCTGGAAAAGCATGTGGGATTCTCTATTTTGTTGCCC